>LPNX010930324.1:383435-430298 GCA_001517045.1 Pseudotsuga menziesii | reverse complement strand
CCATGCTGAGAGAGGTAGGCATAGTTATGAACTCTTGCAGATGAACCCTTTAGCTTCAGCAGCTTCCCATCTTCGTATCCAGTCATGATGACTTGGTTGCCATAGGAATTTCTTATTTCTATGATTCCATCAAACATATGGATGGAATGGCCTTGCTGTCGAATCTCCACCAAGGACAGTAGGCTTCTCTGCAACTCTGGAAGATAAAGAACATTCTTCAATAAGAAATCAGGGAATCCAGGCATCTTCAGTCGAATGGTGCCCATTCCCTTTGGTTTAAGACTTGACTTATCTGCAAAGTACACTATGCCATTTATTGTTTCATTAAGTTCTTCAAAACAATCTTTTCTAAAAGTCATGTGTGATGTTGCACCAGTATCAAGTAGCCAACAATCTTTGTAAGATGAAAGTGAAGTCAATTCATTAATACCAAGATTACAATGTGCAACAATACAATGAGCAGAATCTGAAGATTTACTAGTATCTTGGTTCTTATTTTCATATTTCTTCTGGTTATGTTTGTCTTTGATGGAGTCCCACAAAGCCCAACACTGATCTGATGTGTGTCCAGTCTTTCCACAACACTTGCACTACAAATTTGATCTTTTGCTGGAGTTGTTTCTGCCTCCTCTACCTCTAAAGTTTCTTCTTCCTCTACCTCTCTTGCTGCTTTCTCCTTTGGGATGATCTTTGCTAGAGAGAGTGGCACCAAATACAGATGCTATAGATTGCATCTTTTTGCAACTGCTAGTGTAATTTACAATAATGAACTTAATATGACACAAAGAATGAGATAATAGAAAAACAATAACCTTGCAGGTCTACAGCCTCTACCAAGGTGATTTACAATCTTAATATCTCAACTTCAAGTTTTAAAGTGATACAATGATAGAGAAAATATGCTGTCAATAAGTTCATAAGCAAATTTTTAGCACTAGAAGAACTGCTCAACAATTATTACAACCAACAATCAACAGTCATCTCAGCTCTTCACAGATTTCAAAATCCAAAACTTTATGCAGTCAACATGATGGGCAGTCTCAACAAACAACAACAATATTCTCCTATACTGGTCACAGTTTCGAGCCTATGAGTGGACTCAAAATGCAGCTACTTTACAATCAAATTATGCAGTTGATTATTGTTTATTCTAGAGTGATATTACATATGAACTACATTTTAATTACATCAATAACTTGCAACATAAGTCGTAGCACTCTACAGATAAGAAATAACTCTGACGGAACAAAAGTTTACAGCAATTCTTAGAGAAGGACGAGCCTCGGCCTTCAACTCCGATACTTCAGTCTTCAACACATACCACACCAACGCTTCAGAAATATTCTCAGCTTCCATGGTCCTCAAAGATATGATATGCAGCTTCAATCTCACAAGAATGGAGTCTTCACAATGTCTTCAAGCTTCACGCAGTCCTTGATGGTCTCAACACACGCAGTCTTCTCATCACATTCTTAGCAATGCCCTTCACACCCAAAAGAAATAGTTGGAGGCTTGGATGGACTCAGACTCAATACCACAAAGCTGAATACAAGCATGAGCTTCTTCAGTCACGTACAGGCTCAGGCTCAGTCTTCAGGACAACCGAAGGAAGTCACAGCAATTTTCTAGGACGAGATTCAAAAATCGTAGCAGTCAGGGCTCATCGAAATCATCGTTCATACATCAACTCCACGTACTGAGTAATGGAGTGAGTTTTTCATAGTTGTACACCAAGAATATTTAGTCACCAGTATTTAAAGATCTCACATCAACAGATGAGCAATACAACTTCAATCTTCAACAAAATCTCATATCAATACACAACATAAAATTAGGGTTTCCACCCTAGAGAGGACGCACCACATAAAATTAGGGTTTCTGTATTCCAATGAGCAATTTTAGTAATGAACAAAACACATTACCTCCACACAATTGAGCAAGAGCATGATTCCTTAGCATATTCAATTCAAGTTTACAACATCCATGGGCCCATCCCACCAATAATACTTCACGCATATGAGAGAAGGCATGAGTCTTCCACCAACGATATTCAGTCACCGAGCTTCAAAGAACTCGCAGCAGGTGGAATTATTGGCACCCAGGCTGTAGGAAAATGCATGCAAATACAGATTGATCTCCAGGAATACGAGCTGTAGAATATGAGCAGCTTCACGTGTGAACCTCGTCACTGGTATTCAAAGTATTCATAGCAACAAGATGAATTCAATCTTCAACAAAATCTTAGTTGTGATTACTACGATCTCTTCTTGGTTGGTCGCAATACTAAATCCCATATCAGTTCTCAACATGAATCCCCACATGAAATCACAGCTCACAGCATGTCCATTCTTCCCAAGTTTGAACAGAAACACACGGCTTCTATGACAAATAGACTATGGGTAGAGAGAATATATCATGACCTTCTCAACGCATGTGTGGAGAATACCTCAATAGGCAATGGAAATCACAATGGGACCGTAATAAATACGAGTAGCAACAGAGTGGGAGCACTCTCAAACAAAAATGAAGCAGTGATGCAGAATTAGGGTTAGGTATAATATCGTTCTATACTTCAATGCATAGCATTCAATGTATCTGAGTTTATGCACCGGCAACAATAGTGAATGGTATCACACACTCAATGCAACTCCAATTGCACCCAGGTTCAACGGATTAGGGTTGTGCAGTGGATCGCTGAGAGAAAACATACTACAGAGAGGAATCAAAGAAATAATGGGAATATTCCAGGTCTGTTACTATCGCATCACTCATGAACGATAGAGCAGCCAACGCATGCACCAATGCATGCAATCTGTAGACTGATGAAAGGGCAGATGAATGAGTAGACTGGCAATAGGAAGGTAGGTGTGCAGCAGGACTGAAATGCATCAGGCAGGAGTTACAGAGCTCTGATACCACTATTGGATAATAACTCCCAATTCGATTTATTTCATAGCCAAAGCATTTATTTATACATTTACAATGACTCTTGGGATTACACATCCGAGAGTCTCTTCAGATTCCTATTATTTACACTAGCGTATAATCCTGACGGATTATATTACAACAGGAGAAAACAACAATGCAGGAAATGCATAATGTACCTTATTGTTATCCACCTGAATGGCACCTCTCTGTCCGAGTGCCGACACTCCTCATGTTGGCACACAAAAGGACATTTATGGATTGAGGGTTTCCCAAAACACTATAGATGGGATTACTAAGAACTACATTCATCATCCATCCAGCTGGTTATTTTTACCCTTTGGATATGTCAATTCATGTACGCGACTCTTTAGATATGCAACTCGCGTGTTGTACGCGAGTATTGGTTGTTGCATCTCACGTACAGATGTGTACGCGGGTTACCCTTAGAGCAACTCATAGGTCATACGCGAGAGGCCAGTATTGATACCCGCGTACATGTCCCTTTGACATTAAAAATAAAAACATGTGATTACTTGAGATTAGTTAAGCACTTAACCTTAATCTCCTTAACTATCTCAACCTCCTCAACCTTCGAAACTGCCTTATTTCACCAAGTATAAATACAGGCCTTGGGGAGGGTGTTAATCAGATACACTTGGAGAGCAAAGTTATGTTGGTGGAGTTTATACAGAAGTCTTTGGAGCAGTGGAACTCATAATCCTTTGGTTGCAGAGGAGTCCTTGTCTCAGGCGTTGGGTTGTAATCTGAACTATTTTATTATTGTTAATAAAGAGAATCCTTCTTCCATATGTGTCTTGAATGTCTCTCATATATTGTGGTTTGATAAATATTTATATTTCAGCATTCTGTGTATGATTTATCTAACCCATTTATATATATGTATCATCTTGTATTTGGAAGATTGACTCTTGACAGGTGAAGGAGAAGCATCCCTGAAGGCTTTGGAGAAGAAGCAAAGCGAAAGAGGACAAGCTAGGATCAACCGTCGTGTATCGGGTGAGTCTTTTCTATCCTCCTGTTTCCTTTACTGTACTCTAGAGTCGATTTCCTGCAAGTTTATTGAGTATGTTGGTAACCCTAGACCTTCGGTTATAAGGTGTTTATTCCTGTACAACAGAACTGGCGACTCCGCTTAGGAGCCCAGACTGATGTAGGTTGTTTCTGTCACCCCTGACCAGTCTTTGCTTTGAAATTTGTGTGTGGTCTTTTATCCTGGTTCATACTTAGTACAGTGTTTGAAAGTCTTGTGGATTTTTCTTGTTTTTTGATAAAAATTTTGTACCTGTACACGGGTTTCTCTTCTGCACAGTCACGTACAGAGGTTCCCATACACGGGTTTCTCTCTTGGACAGTCGCGTACAGTACGCGAGTTGCCCTATATATAGTCGTGTACACGCCTGGAAATAGGGATTTTTTAGGATTGGGTTTGCTTGTCCCTCTCTTTGTGTAATTCATGTTTGTTAGTTGGCTTTCTTTATGAATACTGTGTTGTTTGTCTGAAGACCTTTGGTGACCACACTTTTTGCTTTTTTGAAATCCCTTGGGTTTCTTTTGCTTGGATTATTTTCTGTTTGCATGTTGAAGTAGCTTGGCCTGTTTGGGTTATAAGGTGAAGTGTCTCTGTCCAGATCAGTGATCAGGGTCTTGGGAATTATTTTTCCAATCTGTCTTTTGATAGTGGTTGGTTGTCACTTACCTTTATGCATTTATAGTGATTTTTGTCATTGTGTATACCCAATCTAGGGTTCCTAGTATTCCTTTGTTGGTTGTTTCTTGGTTCTGTTAGCCTGTTTTACTTCAGTTTGTTGTTTTTTATACAGTTGATTAGATCCAAGTTTACTCAAGTTTAGTGCATTTTAGGTGCATGGTAGAATTTGAACAAGTTTAAAAGTGAAAAGAAAAACATTGTTAAGCTTTTGCATTTGCTTTTGCATTAGTAGTTTTCATTTCAGTTTTAAAATATAATCTCAAAAACTACAAAAAACATAGGCTTAGTTTCTTTTATCGTTTGCATTAGTTAATCAATATATATTTACAAAAAAAAGAAGTTTGCTTTAATAGTGGTAATTTGCTTTGAAAAACATATACACCTTTACTTTCATTTATTTCTTATTGAGTTAAAAACACCATAAGTACATCACTCCATTTCCTTCTGAGTAAGAAACAACCCTTTAAAATAAACGCAATAATTAAAATTTATTAGTACTTTTTGTTTTTAGGGGCCTTTCACCTACTAGCTTAGGCTATACTTGTGGGATAGGAAGTGTAAACTTCCCATAAGTTTTAAAATTCAGACGTATTGGACTTTTATTTAGGTAAATCCTTGACTTTATCGATTGTATCTGGGAAGCTCCTCTCAAACGGGAGTCAAGCACAAGGCCACGTGGAGGCATTGGACAGAGGAGATAACCCTCTGAATCCTTATCAAAACGTAAATCAGGACTTTTACGGATCTAGGGATTCTGTCCTAGACAGAGTTTCGGGATCAGCTACCCTGCCCATGCGTATTAGTTAGGCTTGCGACTGTCCCCCCAGACTGTTGGTATAGCTAAGGTAGCCTTTAGTCTCTTGACATTTAGGGTTCATACCTAGGTAAAACGGAAGGCTATTTCTGGTTCACCTTGAACGGGCTTGGAAGGTAACCCTTGTTTCAAGTGTAGGAGGTCAGTTGGGTGATTCCTCCACTTATGCCTAAGAACCACTTCAAGGACGCCAAGTAATCGTTCATCAGCTTTCTTCGGGAAAGTACATCTTTTACCCTTGTTTGATTGTTTGAGACTTTAGGATTTTTATAGTGTATGCTCTGTGATTTTTCCTTTGTTGAGTTGGCCTTAGGGTGTGATTTGTCAAATTTTTAATCGTGGAGGACCAACCTATTAGAAGGTCAAGAAGGTTGAGAAACATTCCTCCTCTCGTCACATTGGATCCTCCACCTCCACCCCAAAGGCGGAGATTGGACACAGACGATTCATTCGAACCGGTAGGGATAAGTGAGGTTCTTGGTGAACCAAAACTGATAGCTAATAGTTTTGATCTTGATACAGTTGAGATAGAAGAATTGCAGACTGATGATTTTGCAAGGAACTTTAACACCCCCTTGACTGATTTAAACGATCCTGTGATCGTTCAGGTTAGACCTTTTGATTCACCTGTATTAGGTGTCCCTGTGGGTAGGATCATGTCTTCTGCAGAAGAAAGACCTTTTTTGTTCACCTCAGCTGTTTTGGTTGAAGGGGTACTACCTCCCCCGGTAAGTGCCCCTAGATCTAGTTTACCTTCTACACCTTTGACTCCAGCAAGCCGGGTGGTTCAAGCACCGGTTCACTCAAACCTAGAAGGTACTTCTGGTGATATGGTTACTGGGATCCCCAGTATACCTACCATTCCTTCTTCCTTTCCATATACTACCCAGAGCGGTCCGGTAGGATCCTTGGACTTTGTCCAAGGATTTCCTTGGAATGGGGGGCACATTCCCCCATCCATCCCATACATAGGTCCATCACCTTCCTATGTAGGAGTGCAGTTTGGGAACAATACCTCTTATGGGAAAAGTTTCCAAACTCCAATTTCGGTCCCGTTTACGAGCTCTCCTTTTTCATTGTTTAGCGAAGGGATACCGACTCCTATCTTTCAGACCCCCGTTTCTATGGGGACAGCCTAAAATTCTTATGTTGCACCTCCCACACACAATCCTGTGGCTTACGGATGGAATCCTTTTCAGAATAATCTACCCACTTCGCAACTGGTGGTAGGGTGAAATCCACTTTTACCCATGGACATTCGGGGGCAGGTCCCTCTAATCCCTAGGCTGGCACATTTAGTTCCCCAGTTCGACCCAAAATTCCATTCCTGGCAACTTTAAACTTGCCAGATTTGTCAAAATTGATGAATGACCCGGTGAGGCATGACCCTTTGTGGCCACCTGTTCCCACCAAATTGCCATCAGACATCCCTAAGTTCGAAGGCAAAGTTGGTGAAGATCCTGGGGCTCATGCCACCACATTCCATTTATGGTGTTCTTTGAATTCGTTGAATGAAGATTCAGTTAGGTTGAGGCTGTTCCAGAGAACCTTGACAAGTACCACGGAAAAATGGTATATTGAATTTCCTTCTACTGCTTTCAGTAGTTTCTAGGACTTGGCTAGTGCATTTCTTAGCCACTTTCAGCTTCCGGTCCGATATGATTTCGGAACGGACTTGTTGTCTACCTTTAGGTAGAAAAAGGCTACCCACATCTTGGATCACATCCAAGAGTGGAGAAGGTGAAAGAGCCTTATAAAAGCCACTATCCCTCCTGAGTTCCTTTTAGAGTGGTTCCTTAAATCCCTGTTGCCCTACATATCTAAGGACGTATCCACCTCAGGAGTGACGAATGAAGAAGAAGCCATTCTCAGGGCCCAGCAACTGGATTTGATTTATTCACAATCTGGGATCTTGTATGAGATCATCCTTCAAGCACCGAGGCCTACGCATGATGCAGAGAAGCCTAAGCCTAGACCCCATGCCGATGGTGTGGTTGGGTCCGTTAACTCTCCCACCGTAGAATCTTTGGCTAAGAAAATTCACCAGTTGTCTATCAAGCAGTCTACGGTAGAGGCAGTAAAGGCTGCCCCCTTCCCCCAGAGTGCAAATGTTTTTGCACAAACCTCTCAGAAGGGCAATCAGCAGCCCGGCGGGAAGAAAAATAAAGGCAAGAAGGGAGAGGGAAATAAAAACAAGCAAAATCCCGTTAATAATGCTGACGGGGGAAAAAAAGAAAATAAGAAGGTCAAGTTCCCATGTAAGTTGTGCCACGAGGACCACCTTACTCACCTTTGTCCCCTTATGGATCAAGCCCAGAAGCTGCTTAAATCTCAACAACCGGCTGTCCTGAAGGATCCTTTTCCCCAAGGACAGAACTCTGCTTCAGCTTCTAATGTAGCAGGGGGCACTCAAACTACCCCTGACCCAAACTATATCAACATGGTTTGATATTTGACTTTGTTGCAGACAAGGAACAAAAATTATGAGAAAGAGACTCTTGAGAAGGGTAAAGCTATAGGTGAAACTTCTAACCCTCTCACAATAGAGAAGCCTGCTGAAACTATGTCGAAGATACCGAAAGGTGTCTTCAAGAAGACCTTGCATAACCCTAATGCTAGGGCTGCTTCAAAATACTCCGTGGTTGAATATTTAGCTCAAACCCCGTGTGCAATGTCAGCTTTAGAGGTGTTACAGAGTTGTCCTTCCCAGCGGGATGCTCTCTTAGCAGCTTTAGGTAGCATGGACTCTTCGAGTCTCATGGCGAAATTTCATTTGTCCGATGTTAAAATTTGCCTACCTTACCATGTAGCCTTATCAATAGATGTCGTCCATGGTGGTAAGACCATTGGAAGGGTAGTTGTTGATGAGGGTTCTTCTACATGTGTTATGTCCTTAGCCTATTGGAAAGCTCTTGGATCCCCAGAGCTGGTCACATCAAACACTTTGCTTACTGCTTTTGATGGAAGATCCTTCCATCCGCATAGTATCCTACCGGATTTTGAAATTAAGTTGGTAGGAAAATCAGTGTCTATTGAATTAGAAGTGATTGATGCTCCTTTGGACTACAATTTGCTTCTGGGAAGGAACTGGACTTATGCGATGTCCGCTATTGTGTCGGCTGTCTTTCATGTAGTGATTTTTCCACATGAGGGCAAGTTGGTTACTATTGATCTACTTGATTTTACCCGAAAAGGTCATTTAGAGTCTAATGAGTCCGCTATGCCATTGGTTGATCAGGTCAAACCTTCTGCACAGAGCTTGGGGGCTAGAATGTACACATCACTGATGGGCACATTTGATCTTCCAACCCTGGTTAATTATATTGGTTCTAATAGTGTGGGGAAGTCCATAGCTATGGTTGTCGATAGGACTGATCCTTGGGTTCTACCAACCCCCCATGAATCGGAAGTACCCTTATGAGTAGTGGAGGTCACTTATCAAGCTATCATTCAAGCCACTGTTGATCCCATTCTAGATCCTTTAACAGTCTCGGATGATCTGGAAGAAGTCTATTTTCCCGTATGGGAAAAAAACTCTTCGCATTCTATAGATTGTTTAGACATGGTTTTACCTTCCGATGAAGCTATTTTGGAAGCCATGAGTGGACATGATAAGATTTGTGAGGATATTCATCATCGATCCTATTTTCTTCTAGAACTAAGCAGAATAGAAAACCAAGAGTTTCGTTTGAGACTGTCAGAAGATGTTGATATACCTATCAACCCCTTGCCTAGGGAAGGAATGTTTGCCGAGGGGAATATGGCAAATATTTCCACTACTATACCTATTAACATCTCTGTAAACCCTGATGTCATGGAAAACATATACATAGGTGCAACTTGCTCTCCTGAAGAGATTGCCATCTATCATTGCCTTGTTTAACGAATTCCACGATGTCTTTTCCTAGTCATATGAGGAGATGGAAGGCATAGATCCATCAATTTTTGAACATGAAATCCGAACATATCCCGATGCCAAGCCAGTTCGACAAAAATTAAGACCTGTTAACCTGTGCAAAGCGGCAGCTGTGAAGGAAGAAGTTGAAAAGCTGTTGAAGGCTAGTTTTATCTATCCCATAGCTTTGACTGAATGGGTATCCAACCCTGTTCCTGTTGATAAAAAGCAAGGGACTATTCGCGTCTGTACAGACTTTAGAGACCTCAATAAATCCTATCCTAAGGACAACTATCCCACACCATTTATAGACCATATCATAGATGCCTGTGTAGGAAGTGAGGTGTTTTCGTTTATGGATGGTTTCTCGAGATACAATCAAATTCAAATAAAATCGGAAGACCAACATAAAACTGCTTTCATTTGTCCTTGGGGTACCTTCGCATATAAGAAAATGCCCTTTGGATTGAAAAATGCTGGGGAAACCTTTCAACGGGATATGAACTTTGCTTTCCATGACATTAAATCCATTGTCGAACAATACCTTAATGATCTACCTGCACATTCTCGTAAGAGGATCCAACATCCAGATCATTTACGGTTGATATTTGAGAGATGCAGATATTATAAAATTCACTTGAATCCCCACAAGTGTGTATTCTGTGTCGAGTCGGGAAGATTGCTCAGGTTCATTGTCTCTAATAGAGGCATCCAGGTGGATCCTTTGAAAGTTGAGGCCATTATAAATCTGCCTCCTCCTCGTTCTCTCAGGCAACTTCAGAGCCTGCAAGAAAAATCTAATTTTCTTTGACGCTTTATTGTTAACTATGACAAGATTACTAAAGGTTTTAGGCACCTGCTCAAACAGGACACCCCATTTGTATGGGATGAAACCGCACAACTTGCTTTCGAGGCATTGAAAAAAGCTTTGATGTCGGCACCCTTATTACATCCACCAGATTATTCTAGGGTTTTTATATTATATATGGCTGCGTCGGAGTTGACCATTGGGGTAGTACTAGTCCAGGAGGATGATAATATTGTAGAGCATTTCGTTTATTATCTTAGCTGTGCTTTGGCCGGACCTGAACTTAGATATTCCCACGTTGAAAAATTAGCCTTAGCAGCTGTTTATGCTGTGCAGAGGTTATGTCACTACATTTTACTGAGGACCACAACAGTAGTGGCGGATGTGAATCTGTTCCAATATGTTTTATCCCGATGGATTGTTGGGGGAAAATTTAACAAATGGATAGTCATTCTACAAAAGTTTGACTTAGATTTCCAGTCTGCTAAATCTAAGAAGTGCTTCATTTTTGCTGAACTTATAACAGAATTTCCTACTGAAGAAGATGTAGTGATTGAAGATGACTCATTCCCAGATGAGCACATCTTCTTGATATCCACCTCTGATCCTTGGTACTGGGATATTCTTATATATCTCTAGACTTTGAAATATCCTGCAGCTTCCTCGAGGGAAGAACGGTGTAAATTACGCCTTTATGCCAAGAACTACCTCATTATAGGAGATACATTATATCGACGAGGGGTAGATTCCATTTTACGTCGTTGCCTTACCCACGAGGAAGCAGAGATTGTCCTAAATGATTCCCATAGTGGAGCATGTGGGGGTCATTTATATGGATTAGCAACGGCCCAGAAGATTTTACGTGCCGGTTATTTCTAGGCCACGATCTTTAAAGATTGTGTGGAAGCAGTGAAGCACTGTCATCCATGTCAGCTTTACACTAGGAAGATGTGGTCACATCCTGCTCCATTATTTCCCGTTGTCTCGGTAGGCCCCTTCATGAAATGGGGGATTGATTACATGACATGCAACCCAGCCTTGGATGGGGGGCATAAATACATCATTGTCGATGTTGACTATTTTACGAAATGGGCAGAGGCAATGCCTACTTTTAAAGCTGACGGGGAAACATCATCTTTCTTTGTATTCAATCAGATTATCGCACGGTTTGGTATACCCAAAGTGATTGTCACTGACCATGGCAGTCATTTTCAAAATAACATGATGACGGAACTGACTACCATGCTCGGATTTAGACAAGAACATTATTCTCCGTACTATTCACAAGCAAATGGTCAGGTTGAGGCTGTCAACAAGACTTTAAAAACTATTCTTAAATGTACAATTGATGCAGCTTGTTCTAATTGGCACATCATGCTATATCCTGGTCTTTGGGCCTACCGAACCAACGTAAAAACTGCTATGGGTTTCTCCCCTTTCCAACTTGTTCATGGAGTGGAAGTAGTTACTCCAATTGAATGTGAAATCCCGTCTCTAAAGATATCCATTCATGTGTTACCTGATATGACTGAGCTTTAGGAATGTCTGGTACATTTAGAACACCTTGATGAACAGCGTCGAGATGCGCTGACTGCTAATCAAGCTCATAAAAATAGGGTCAAAACTCAATATGATAAATCGGTCAAACCTAGGGTTTTCTCTGAAGGGAAACTTGTCTTGGGACCAAGATAAAGAACCCTTGGGGGCAGGAAAATTCAAGGCCATGTGGTTAGGACCTTATGTCGTGTCGAAAGTATTGAGTAAGAGCACATATGAGTTAGTTTATTTTGATGGGAACAAGCTGCCTGAGCCTAGAAATGGGCTCTACCTGAAGAAGTACTATGCTTAGGCTTAGCACTTTTTCTTGTATTTTTATTGTATGTATTTTTATGTACATTAATTTTTTGGTTTTTTTTTTTATACTATCTGCTAGTTGTTGCAGATGTCTTCTAAAAGGTATATAGGGTTCGTGAATGGTGCCAGCCATCACACTTGTAGCCTAGCTTCGGCAGCATGGGTTATTTATTCTCCCTCAGGGCAGCTTGTTGCCGCGGGAGGTGCTTGTCTAGGTCTTGCTTCTAATAATGTTGCTGAGTATAGGGCTGTAATTGAGCTCCTATGGGATGCTTTGTCATGTGGTATTACCCAGCTTGAGGTCCATCTGGACTCTCAGTTGGTAGTCTCCCGGCTCAATCGAGCTTATTAGGTATGAAATCCTATTTTATTACGTCAGTTCATGCAAATTCGTTTATTGGAAAGAAATTTTGAAGTTATTACATTCAATCATATTCCACAAAATCAGAATTCATTGACTGATGCGTATGCTAATTACATTTTAGATTGGCATCTCACACACATTTTATAAATATATACAGCAAACATATAAAAAACATTTGTAAATAAAATGAAAAATACAAAATATCTGTTCATAGATAGGTCAAGTCTGATCCTCAGATCCCATCATATACAAAATATACAAAAATGTGGATCGTTGTCCATCAAAATTTCCTAGATCTACGTAGGACCACCTTGGTCACTAGGACCACCTTGGTCCCATGGTCCCTCCGCACTCTCGCTTCCTCAACCTCCTCGGCTTCGGCAGCCTATACAGCCTCTATATATACAAGTACCACTCTGACCACTCACCTGAATAGACATAGCCAGACCAGTGGAACTCCAACTACGAACTCCTGCATAGCAGTCGGGATATGCTCTATCCGTAAGGTGGGTACTCTTTGGGTCAGCCTGGCCAGCTTCCCCTCTAGAACCCTGATCAATCTCAGGTCTTCACCTATGACAGGACGAACGAACATGCATGGGTGCCCTTCAGGGCGGACCGGTCCAATATATGCATTTTGATACATTTATAGGATTAAGACTTGTATATATGTATATATCTATCATTTTAAAATTCATAAAAATTTGAAAAATGATAAAATTTAAAAATTACTTACCTAGCTCACCCCATGATCCTCCTGGAGGGAGGACAAGGTCGGGGTCACCTCAAAAGTCCATCCTGTCATATGGAAACTGCTCCAGTGCCGGTAGCTGTCGTTCCCACCAGGTATAGAAATCATCATCATATACACTGTGTACATTGTCTCCTCCTCCTTGATGGAGGAAGATGTCTCCCCACCTGCTCAGCCTTGGCTAACGTGGAGATCTGATCGGTAGAGGTATGGCAGGGCTCAATGTTGGTACCCTCTCGAAGAAGAAGGCCACCAATATGCTTGCATAACCAAAGTTTTTCTGCCTTCCTCTCTTGCAGTCGGACAATTGTCTCTTCATGATAGGGACAACTCCCAAGCACCAATCGTAAAGAGCACCATGAAAACAGTCAACTACCAACCTCATTTGGTTCCTTGTAGCCAAATGTAGAAATGAGGATCCTAAAATTCTCACGATGGTGCTAGCAAGTACCTGTAGAGTAAAGTCACTAATATGTACAACAGGGACACAGCTCCTTCTCTTTTCAGTACCCGATGTGCAAAATACATCTATATAGTTTTGGACACTTAAGGGGTCACTACCCCTTCTCGTGCCCTCTAAGTTCACCGGTGCTCCTCGACATGATAGACCGGTTATGAAATATATGTCTTCAGTGGTAATCTCCAAGGTTTCACCCTGTAGGTTGAACATCCCCAAGTCATGATCCCAATAATTTACCATGAACTCCAGTATGCGGACATTGGCCCACATTGGTGATGTGCAAAAGAATTCCAATAGCCCACTGGTTCGTAATGCTTGTATGGTGGGTGCACTTTGGAGTGCCTCTTGGTCCATTATTTCATGCTCCCTTTCCCTCCATTCCAGAACCATCTTTAACCTAGCAAAACAAGTAATTTGATTCAGTGATTCCATATCAAAATTCAAAATTTTTTGACTATATTTTTCCTTTTATCCTCCACGCAGTACACGCGACTGTCTAGTTAGACAGGTCGCATACTGTTTGCGACTGTCTAGTTAGGAAACTCACATACAGAACGTGTGTACGCGAGTTTTCACATTAGCAACCCGCGTACGCACCATGCTACATTCAGGATGCTTTTAATTATAGAATTCAGACTCAAATTTAATAATTGCTTGGATCAAAATGAAGAGCTCAGGGTGTAGGCTTACCTACAACTGGTGGATTTCAATTTCGTCGGTCCAATTGTCCACAATGATCGAACAAAGGTACAAGGTAAAACTTGCTTTTTATGGCTCAAAAGTTCAAATGGTGAGTTTTGTTTGATTTTTCAACTATTTATAGAAATTATATTTCTTTAAGTGGGTCTTTTTATATAGTTTGAAATGTCATTCAACTAATACCATACTTCTTTATGCTTTGGAACAGGTTTTTCACTATTACAAAGTGTTGTTGCTCCAATTGGGTGGTTTTGTCATTTCCAATACATTTTGGCACCTTTTATTCAAACCACATTAACCTTAGCAATCAACCTTCTGCCATGGACTATGGTATCATTAACCATTAGTTCCCTATTTTGTACCATTGTTCTTCTATGGATAGGACCCTTTTTCATGAGTATCCTTCTTCTAAGCTTATGTTGTCCTTTGGTATTCATGTCGCAACTGTTCCAGGTTCAGGGGTATCCTCTTAGCTATTTTTCACGCCAAATAGAGCTTCTTTTGAATCCCTTTTTACAAGCTATCTCTATATAGGAATCCCTACCCTTATGGAGTTTCTTTAGGCCTAGGTCTGACTCCTTCAAAATATACTTGACTACCGAGTTAACTCGTCCATTCAAGCTCGTTAAGAATATGTGAGCAGGCATCCGCATTGTTGGTAGGTTATCTCTTTCTCGGACCATGTGGAATAATACGAGAAAGGATCTCTCTCTTTTCTTTTTGAATTGAGAAGATTATTCTCAAGTATAGGTTTATCACTTTTCCGGACCTGAGGGACTAAATTTACGGAAAATGAACACCCGGTTTGAGTTTAGTTTTCTCTTTTTCGTGCTCTGGACCCAATCATGAAAAAGTTTTCGAGTGTACTTTGTGTCTTTGTCATGCTCGTTAGACACTTAAGAACAAAGCAACGAGTTTATTGTTGTAAGTCCCATTTCTCGTAACCAAATGGATCTTTCTGAGTGATCTTTCTTTCCTTCACACTCGTAAAAATCAAGCTATTTTATGCTGTTTTGGAAGGAGCGTTGGGTAGGTGGTAATTTAACCTTTTTCGGACCTCCTTGAATAAGTACGAAAAGGTTCACCTTTTCTTCTACAGACATTAAGAGAGTTCTTCTGTGGTATGTTTTATACTTTTTCGGCCTCAGGAGACTAAATTGGACGAAAAAGGACCCCCCTGGAGTCTTCTTTGGAGTTTTCAGACTCTCTAAATGTGAAAACACCAACTGAGCATGTACTAGTTCGGGCTCATTAAATCCACGAATCAGTGACACTATCAAGCATTATTTTCTCGTCTCTTCAATCCTGTTAAAAAATGAAGAGGGATCCGAGTTTACTTTCCTGGACTCGTTAAAATTTAACAGGGAAGGTAAGGAAGAAGTTTTCTCTTGTTTTCAGTAATGGCAGCATGTCCTCCTTGAACATAGCACTCTTTGTTTTCCAATATCCATGTTTCAGTGATTACTTTTTTGTTCAGCTATTACTTTGAGTTTCTTACTCCTCCTCTTGTCCGTTATACCTAGGGAGTCTGATCATGTCTCCTACATGACATATAGGTCTAGTTGTTCTATCTATAAGTTAAACACTGCCTTGGGTCATCTTTGTGTCGTGCTCATTGTTCAAGGACTATACCCAATGTATGATTTATAGCCTGATCCCATCATTGTTATATTTGTTATCTATTGTGTCTCCCTTCTTTTTCCCAGTTCCTAGTCACTCATTTGATCCGTTGGAGGATCTATTTCCTTCCTTATCACAGCATGTTTCCATTTTAGTACTTCCTGATGACGAAGACCTCAAGTTTTGACATTTGTACCTCAGGATTCACTTTCATCATTGGTGAATTCCTTTGCTTCAGTTGTTGGTTATCATCTATTGATTGACAAACTGTTGAATCATTTCCATGTTCGACTTCAGCTTACCCTTATTCACATGGCTTGGATTGTACTGGTTCTTTGGGATCTTTTATGAAGACCTTAGTTCCTCACATATGGACTAAGTTGCGCAAGATTATGTTCTATTCATATACAAAGCTTCCATATCTTTGAAGACTCATCATTATTGTATATTGTGGCTTCAATCCACCTTTGTAACATACGTGGTTTCATCCCCGTATCATATGATGTACTCAAATATTGTAAAGGAGCCAGTGTTCTAGTAAATTGAACATAGCATCCTCAGATGTAACTTTGTATATGACATTACCANCTACCCCAAAAACAAGAAATACCTGAAAAAATGGAATGATGACATCATCATTCCGTTTTTTCAGGTATTTCTTGTTTTTGGGGTAGCGGGGTCCATCAAAAGTATGCCGAGTAGGTACTCGTTGGATGCGGAATTTAATTCCGCGTCCAACGAGCTCTCCCGATTGAAATTTGAGTAAAAACACAGGGAGATATGTCAAAAATACAAACAAAAAAAGTAGTTTTTTTTATGATACCTATCCCCAAATTTATATTAAAAAAGTGTTTAAGACCTATACGGTATTTCAAATTTAAATCAATTTCATTGGCTAACACATGATGACATGGAATTTGAATAAAAGTTAAAAGGCCCATTTTGAGTTGAAATTTCCTTTAATGTATGTATTTGTTTTGGGTACTCTCTCTGCTCCATTGGATTTCTGAGTTCTCCAAAGATAAAGATTATAATGTATTTCAGCCATCATTCCCTCTAACCTCACACATTAGGGGGCATCTGTTATCCACCTGAACGGCACCTCTCTGTCCGAGTGCCGACACTCCTCATGTTGGCACACAAAAGGACATTTATGGATTGAGGGTTGCCCAAAACACTATAGATGGGCTTATTAAGAACTACATTCATCATCCATCCAGCTGGTTATTTTTACCCTTTGGATATGTCAAGTCATGTACGTGACTCTTTAGATATGCAACTTGCGTGTTGTACGTGAGTATCGGTTGTTGCATCTCACGTATAGATGTGTACGCGGGTTACCCTTAGAGAAACTCGTGGGTCATACGCGAGAGGCCAGTATTGATACCTGCGTGCATGTCCCTTTGACATTAAAAATAAAAACATGTGATTACTTGAGATTAGTTAAGCACTTAACCTTAATCTCCTTAACTGTCTCAACCTCCTCAACCTTTAAAATTGCCTTATTTCACCAAGTATAAATACAGGCCTTGGGGAGGGTGTTAATCAGATACACTTGGAGAGCAAAGTTATGCTGGTGGAGCTTATACAGAAGTCTTTGGAGTAGTGGAACTCAAAATCCTTTGGTTGCAGAGGAGTCCTTGTCTCATGCGTTGGGTTGTAATCTGAACTATTTCATTATTGTTAATAAAGAGAATCCTTCTTCCATATGTGTCTTGAATGTCATTCATATATTGTGGTTTGATAAATATTTATATTTCATCATTCTATGTATGATTTATCTAACCCATTTATATATATGTATCATCTTGTATTTGGAAGATTGACTCTTGACAGGTGAAGGAGAAGCATCCTTGAAGGCTTTGGAGAAGAAGCAGAGCGGAAGAGGACAAGATAGGATCAACCATCGTGTATCGGGTGAGTCTTTTCTATCTTCCTGTTTCCTTTACTGCACTCTAGAGTCGATTGCCTGCAATTTTCTTGAGTATGTTGGTAACCCCAGACCTTCGGTTATAAGGTGTTTATTCCTGTACAACACTTATGGAGGTCACCCTAGTTATCAAAGACATTGACAATAGTTAAGAAATAATACTATTTGATAAGAATGAATAAATAAGTGACCATGTATCCCGTGGGGGGGCAGAGCAAGTGGTAAAGTGGAATTGTTGAAATTGGTTGTAAATGGAAGGTCTTGTGTTCAAATCTCCCCCAAATGTACCTGTGCGCCATGGTTCGGGCCCTGTGGATGCACCTAGGGGTATAGTGGTAGTGGGATTGGATCCCTGGAACCCGTGTCTCACGAGTGCCAACCCGTCCCCAATTTCCTATTCCCCTAGTTACAAAAAAAAAGTGACCATGTATATTGCTCAATGTTTAGAATGTTAAAGAGTGAAAGAAAAACACAAAAATCCTACTGGACTATACCATCCATTGCATGTACTAGAATGGAAGTGGGGTGTAGTGAGTATTTATTTTTTCACATAATTATCAAGAACATTGAAGCAACATGAATCTATTATGGTAGTGGTTGAAAAGTTGACAAAATCATCTCATTTATACCTATACATTCAACCTTCAAGGAAACTAAGATTACTAAAATATATATGAATGAAATTTCCAAGTTACATGGTATTCCAAAGGCAATTGTTTTAGATTGAGATCCAAAGTTCACTTCGAACTTTTGGAAAGGATTGTTCCAAGAATTTGGAACTAAAATCAATCCTAGTATATCTTATCATCCACAGATAGATGTTCAAATTGAGTGAGTAAATCAATTTATTGAAGACATGATCCAAATGTATGTAATGGACAAGACCAGTAAATGGGAAGACTACTTGTACTTAGTGGATTTTTCATATAAGACTGGTTACCATGCATTGTTTAAGATGAGTCCATTTGAAGAAAATTATGGCAATATATGTAATGTTCTAGTGAATTGGGACAAACCTGTGGATAGTATCATAGTTGGACCATAGATACTTCAGGATATGCAACAACAAGTAATAAGGATAAAAAATCTTGAATATGGCACATGATCAACAAAAGAGCTTTGTAGATAAAGATAGAATGCATAGAGTTCCATGTTGGGGACAAAGTGTTCTTAAACATTAAAGGAAAAAGTTCATTAAGACTGGGTAACTGTAAAAATTTGGCTGCTAGATTTGGTGGACCATTTGAGTTCTTGGGAATAATTGGACCAATGGATTATGGGATAGCTCTAACTCCTACAATTAAAGTAAAAAATGATTTTCATGTTTATTTATTGAAAAAATATGTTTATAATTCTAATCATATACTTGATTGGTCTACGATATAGGTGGAACTTGAATGGGAAATCCAAGGACAACTAATGTACATATTGGATAGAAGAATAAAGACGTTCAAGAATATGGCCATAAGATAGGTAAAGGTCTAATGTCCCCATTATAGTCCTCAAGAAGTGACCTACGAAGTCAAAGACAAGATGCAGGAATAATATCCCCATACATTTCGAAGTCTGCACATATGTAGATAAATCTGAAAATGTTGTTCATAAAGTTTTGTACAATGAAACACCAAGGATGGTGTAGAATATAAGGAGGATTGGAATGTAACATCCCCGGTCTAAACCCCTAGCTTGAATGGGTCCAAATGTAATTAATTGACTATGAATTCCTAAGTGGTTGAAACTTAATGTATATTTTGTATTTATTAATAAAAATATATAACTAGCCGTAACTGATGCATAACGTTGAGAACACCAATGAATCATGTATTAACTAGAGATAGTAAGGGTGTGGTGGATGGCCTAGGGGGATATGTTATAACTAACCTTGTTTAACCTTGAGCATCTAAAAGGAGACATTATGACCTTAAGTGAACCTAAATATCCTTAATTAACCTTAAACTTGACATAAGAGTTAACTGTGGATTAAAGGGTGATTAAGGGGGGAGTTAATCACTTTGACACATAACTGATGGGGAAGAGAGGTCTCATACAAAAGTAGAACCAGGCTTGGGAGAGAGAATACTAGAACACAAAATGTAGAATGTAGTACACAGTATGCAGTACAAAGAACATAGAATGTATAACATAGTATGTAGTACACAATACGAAGAACACAGAATGCAAAATGGAGAGAGTGGAGGAAGTGTGAGTGAAAATGAAAAGATCCAAGTGAATGTGAATTTGTAATCACTAGTTATACTAGGAAAGCATGTCTAGAACTTGAGCGAATTTTCCATTTTGAATGTTACATAGTGGTAGTCAGGCTGGTTGAAAACCTGATATCTTGAACGTGACCTACAAGGAAAATTGTTGTTATAATCACGTCCTTATTTTCCTCTAGTTTCTCCAATGAAATGGGAAACGGTGCATGCAGTTAACATAGTGGCATTTTGATCACAATGAACTGTGACGAGAATAACTATTGTGCTAGAAGAAGGAAGATAAGGGAAATAATTGCATTGTTTTATATGGAATTGGTAGTGAACCAATTTCCCTAAATGTCAAGTGAGAATTATGAGAAACCTAGAACCGGTGAGAAGTTTAGCTAGTGAATGCATGAGTCTAATCTTGGGGGTGGTTTTCTGTTGAGATATAAATGAGAATAATTGCCTACGGTTGGGTGGAATATTCCTTCCATGGATCCAATTGCCAAATGGCTTGAATTTAAATAAGTTCTGAAGTTTTGTATTAAATCTGCATTTAATTATATATCTATTTATTTGAAAGAAAAAATTGTGCATGTTTTTCATGTTTGAATGCCAATTTGCTATAGAAACTTAGTTTTCTAATAAGGAACTAACAATAGGACCCGTTTCATTGTGTTGGTCAATTTTGTAATTAAATGAATGATTCCTTAGTTGGACATTAGTATTTAATACAATGGGGTTCCAAAGGATGTTAATGGAAATATGAATAGAAGAATTGTGATAGATTGACATATGAAACTGGGTTAATTGCTTACCTTACCGGAACATTGTTATCTTTTTTCATTTACATTTCTTTGTATGAATGAATGTGTTATATGTCTAATTTAATCCTATTTTATAGTATTTACATAATTGAAATGATAAGGGGAAATGTTTACAGATAGTCTTGTTGATATAGAATGTCTTCATCAAGGTACTACAGGGTAAAAGAGGATATTCCTTAGATTTAAATGTGAATACATTGTAATTGAAGAAGGTTCTTAAACCTATTAAATGAATTCATTCCTAAATTATGCAACACCTTGTAAATTGTTCTTAGCTGCACTAATTATTTTTGTTAGTGCTAGAAATTGTTCCTAGACTACCACAAGAATAAGCTAACACAATCTCAAAAACAAATAGAATAAAATTGGTTTTTTTAGGGTTTTGGTTTAAAAATTCATCTACAAGGAGGTAATAAACATTCACAAGCTAATACTGAACTGAGTCATGCACAAGTTAGATAAAATGGAGATCAAACACATCCCAATAATCCATAAACATTACACATGAAATACTAATTCCACCCACAGGCTACACACATTTACATGAATAAGACATTTAAACAAGAAATGAAATTGTAGACTAAGAAATCAACCAGATCAGAAATGAAACAACATGATAGGTAAAAATGTCTTATCATTTTATATATAATCAATAACATTCATCCACTTACATAAGAGTTATAAGTGCTAGCTTAAGAAATCAAATCTCCAAAAGCCTCTCCTTGAGTGAAAAATCCCCCCTCAAAACTGTATGTTTGTCTCCCTTTTATCATTACAAAGGTAAAGTAGTTTCATAACTACCTTCTAGGTCAAAATTTGAAAAGGTTACATCAATTAGTTACATGATAACTCAAAATATTTAAAGACAATTAACCCAAAAATAACAAATCGGATTTGGGGAAATTTAGCGAATTTCTGAAAATTTGGGTCTCAAAGACACCTTCATATCTCTCGATCCGGGACACCTGTGCAAACAATGAGAGATTTTGTTTTAAATGAGTCAGTTATGAACAAAAATCTCTCTTGGTTTTTAAAATTTTTCCTTCAATTGATCGGAATACGTGATAGAAATATGTGACTAAAACAGGAAATTATTAAATAATTCAAACCCTGAAAAATAGGTCACAAAGATGAATTCGAATATCTCAAAAAATAATAGTTGTTGCAAATATGAGAGAGGTTTTTGTGAATGAGTCTATTGTGGACAAAAACCTCTTTTTTTTTCCATAATTTATTTCCATCACCTCGTAATATGATCCCAATGATAATGACAAAAACAGGAAAAACAGAGCCGCTATAGGAATCTCCTCATGAAAATATTTGACACTAAAAAATGAGGGTTAGATTATAAAGAAAAACTTGGAATAAAATTTTATTATAATTTTTTGAAATCTTAAAGATATACATATTAACTAATAAGCCCAAAATACAAACCTTAAAATGAAAATAATGAAATAATTCAACCATTAAAAGCATTAAATCCAACAAAAATTAATGATTGTAAAAAATTCTCAAAATCAACATAAAATGTAAAAGCATTTTATACCAACGGTTGAAAATTAGGACAAAAAAAAAGATCAACTAAGAACAATATCTATTTATAACATCTGGCTCTTGTTGCGGGATGAAATCCTCCTTGTGAGGCTTCAAGAACCTGTAGACCTTGTGCCTTATTCATTGGGTGATGGAGTCATTTACCAAATCTCTCCAACTTTCTCAAACTCTGAACACATACCTATGAAATGACAAAATAATTCTACAAACCAGAATACTGAAAATAATCTACATGCTCGTATAGCGAGCTTATTCTTCTATTTACTCCTATTTCTAATAGGAGGAAACAACCCAATCAAGTGTAATCATACTTTCAGTGAAGCCAATAAACCATTTGACTAAGAATCATAATTCCATGCATGTTACTATTTGAGAAGACCCACAAAAGATGTGACAAATGCAATAAAGAGTCTGTAGGGAGTTGATACTTATGTCTAGAAATAGGAAGTATGTCAAAAGCTGGAGCATTAGAAACCTTTGAAAAATACAAATCCATCCCAGAAGCCACGAGATCATGAAACTCAATGCAAAATTATTACTTCATGTTGTTCAAAAAGAATGGAATGCAAATGGGTGTCAATTCTCAATACTCCATGAGATAATGCAATAAGATAAAAATATATAGCATCTTCAAATCTGTTGAGTTCATCCTATTTTATATCTTCCACTAACCCAAGCTGAATGATTTCTGAAGAGTGTTGCTTAACTAATGAGGTCTGAAAGAATGGTTGTAGTATTTCTTTATATCCATAAAAAATTGGCATTTTTTCATAATGGTTTTGAGAAGCAAAGTTATCACGACCATGGATATTAGACACATCTAATATTACATTCAAAGTATCTACATTTTGGCTGCTATCAATTTGAGAGTCAAAGCAATTCAAAAAAATTTCTTGTTCAGTAAAAAGTTTGGAATATAATTCACCTACAATTAGTTTCTGTTGATCATGAAATTTTCGATTTAAAACTTCAATGTCTTCATTATATTCATCATAAAGTGAAGCATTCTCTTCCTCTCCATTGATGTTATTTTTACACTTTGGCTCAAGAATGGAAACCAAGGGCTCTTCAAATTGCTTCTCGACCTTTAAATAAAACTTTTGACCAAAGCTTGAAAAAATAAAATTCTAAAAGTTACCATAAGTCAAGAATGGCAGTTTATTTCTTATATCAATAGTAAGAGGTTGAAGAGTAGCAACTTCTTCTTCATAACATGATAATCTCATAGCAGGAGCTAGGAAATTTCTACTATAATCCACTGAAAGTATATTATCATCTAAAATGTGAGAAAACTGATATGAAGAATCAGCATAAGCGTCATTTTATCCTTGTTCATATGAAAATCTGAAAATGATGAAGAAAACTGTCGTAAATCTGAATGATAGCTGTGTTCTTATTCTTGTTCATAAGCTTGTATATCTTTAACATGAGCTTGATCTAGAAGCATTTTGCAAGCTTGGATGTTCTCCTTCACTCCTTTTGCATCCTCAAACAAGTGTCTTAAAGATGATGATTTCCTTTCTAACAGGAAAAAGACAAGATCTAAATGTTGAGCCATAACATAATATACCATAGCAAGTTTTTTCAAAGGTCTGATCTCCGTAGGCTTACTGATATAAATTTTTTTAAACCTCCAATTAAATTTAGTAATTGTCTCATCATTCTCCCTTTTCAAACTATAAAATTCAGAAAGAAATTGATCATAAGATTTATTCTTACCCCAATACTTCAAAAATACATCATGTAACTCTTCCCACAATCCAGTTGAATCAGCTTTTAAATTTTGGAACCAAAACCCAGCATCTCCAACAAAGGATTTCAAAAATAACCTCATGACAATATTCTCATGCATGATTTCAAAATTATCAATGAAAGTATGAAAAGATACTAAATTCTTCTCTGCTGTAATATGGTATTTTATAGTAAAATTTGGAATATGTTAAACAAAGTAGGAAGGGTAAGGATGTAAGAGAGATGGAATCCTAAGAGGTTTAAACATATTCTATTTGAGTCTAGACTGAAAATATGTGAGTTGAAAATGAGGCTCAACAAACTGTTCGCAAGTTTCGGCAGTGATGGTAGAAGGTAATGGATCAACTTTATTCTCTACAAGATGACCAGAATAATCAGGTTCAAGAGATATGGGTATATGTATATCATGTTGCACATGTATTTCAAATGAAGGAATATGATCAACATCAATAAAATAGGAAGAATGCATACTTTCTTATTCCAAAGAGGGATTTGTACCTGAAGGTTTATGATCATCGGAATAGACAAAACAAAAAATAATTCTTTTGACATGCAATGGGAAAGACAGAAAAGAACTGATGAATACGAACAAAACCTCATGGAGGAAAGTAATAATCTAATAACCGGCCTTTCCATTTGGCTTCTTCATTTTTCTGTCAACAAAATTCTCCTTGCAGTGGAATCTTTAATCGTGGAGTAGCTAGGCAGATGATTGCAGTCTATCTCTACGTCCTTCTCTTGTTTGCCATCAAGAGTTAGATTTATGTCATTGTGGTTCTTCTCGGGGAAAATAATCTTGATTTCTGTCTCTAGCTATGACGCCAAAGATGTTAGTGCTAGAAATTGTTCCTAAACTACCACAAGAACAAGCTAACACAATCTCAAAAAGAAATAGAATAAAATTGGTTTTTTATGGTTTTGGTTTAAAACTTCATCAGGAAGGAGGCAATAAACATCCACAAGCTAATACAGAACTGAATCATGTACACGCTAGATAAACTGGGGATCAAACACTTCCCAATAATCCATAAACATTACACATGAAATACTAATTGCACCCACATGCCTCAAGCATTTACATGAATAAGACCTTTAAACAAGAAATGAAATTGTAGACTGAGTAATCAACCAAATCAGAAATGAAACAACATGACACGTAAAAAGGGCTTATCAATTTATATATAATCAATAACAGTCATCCACTTACATAAGAGTTATAAGTGCTAGCTTGAGAAATCAAAGCTCCAAAAACCTCTCCTTGAGTTAAAAATCTCCCCTCAAAACTATATGTTTGTCTTTCTTTTATCATTACAAAGGTAAAGTAGTTTCATAACTACCTTGTAGGTCGAAATTTGAAATAGTTACATCAATTAGTTACATGATAACTCAAAATCTTTAAAGACAATTAACCCAAAAATAGCAAATCGGATTTGGGGAAATTTGGCGAATTTTTGAAAATTTGGGTCTCAAAGACACCTTCCTATCTCTCGATCCGGGACACCTGTGCAAAACTTGAGAGGTTGTTTTAAATGAATTTTTTATTCATAAAAAACCTCTCTATTTTAAAAAAAATTATCCTTCAATTGATCGGAATACATGCTGGAAATATGTGACTAAAAAAGGAAATTATTAAATAATTCAAACCCCAAAAATAGGACACAAAGATGAATTCGAATCTCTCAAATGATAATATTTGTTGCAAAACCTAGAGAGGTTTTTGTGAATGAGTCTATTTTGGACAAAAACTTTTTTTTGTTTTCTATAATTTGTTTCCATCACCTCGTAATATGCTCCCAATGATAATGACAAAAACAGGAAAAATAGAGCTGCTACAGGAATCTCCTCATGAAAATATTTGACAAGGGACTAAAAAATGAGGGTTAGATTATAAAGAAAAAATCGGAATAAGATTTTATTATAAGTTTTTGAAATCTTAAAGATATACATATTAACTAATAATCCCAAAATACAAACCTTAAAACTAAAATAATGAAATAATTCAACCATTAAAAGCATTAAATCAAACAAAAATTACTGATTGTCAAAAATTCTCAAAATCAACATAAAATGTAAAATCATTTTAAACCAACGGTTGAAAATTAGGACAAAAAGAACAGATAAACTAAGAACAAGATCTAGTTATAACAAATTGTTTTATAATGTTTCAGAATTTAAGGTTTAATAGTAACTATGTTCCACAACCTTAATGTGAATGACATTTAAGACTGAAAGTCTAGTCTAAAATTCGATTAGATAGCTATATGCCTCTGAAAAAAAAGTTTTACAAGTTATCAAACTTAACGTTGGTTTACTTAAACAATCCTTAGATATGTTGAGTTTTTTCTGTTGAAGGCATGCAATTTTGTTGTTTAATCAGTGGAAATGCTTTGCCTTAGTCATTTACCCCTACAATTCACTATATTATGTGTCAATTAGATGACCTAAATTCATTGTTGGTCACTCTATATACTCATTGAATTTCATAACAAGCAGAGTGCTCAATATAATTTGTCAACCCAGGGAAGTCTGCTTATTTCAAAGGTAACTAGAAAAATATATGCATAAACATTTTTAGTAGTTGATGAATAAAATACCAATAATTCAATCCTAATCATTTCTCAGTCAAATCAGCTTCCTCAAAAAACTAAATTAAATTATCAATCTAAGAACTGTAAATGACTTATGATTCCTACAACATCAACCTTGTGGTTTATTATTTAAGCATGAATCAATCTAGAATTAATTTTGTAGAAAGTTATATCCTATTTTACCAAATCAGAATAGTCACAAACCATCAATCAAAACATCCAATTCATAAAAGAAATGATATATCTAATTCGGTAAACTCCAAGAAAGATAAATGACAACACTAAATAGGGGCTGAGCATTTCTGTAACATCTATTACTAATTAACACACATTGCATTAAGGAAGGGACGATCCTACACAGTCAATGTCACACCACACTATTACAACAATCCAAAGGAAAATATAATAAGGTGATTGTTAATGAATGCTATTGCAATTGTCTATGAATGCATCACACTGAAATCCCACACTAAACATAGATAACTAAGCTGAACCGTCTACTACTACCATCAAATCTATAAGAAGGAGGGACCTGGCCTTCAAACAGAGATGTTGTTGAAGGATAACGAAATCTACAACAAAACAATATTTAGAATTGTTGCTCCTTTTATTAAAATGATCCAAATACAGTTAAAGTATTCTTGGCTATGAATTCTCTCAAATTGCCAACCCTTGGCTCCAATTTCCTGTTACAGTTCAGTTACATCAATATCGGGAATCCATGAAGATCTACAATCTTCAGGTTGTCGAGTTAAACAAGAATAGTTACAACTATTATTACATTGCATAATAACAGCTCACAATAATGAATGAACTTTTGATTTGAATTTTTTCATAGGACAAACATGTTCCAACTAACGAGCAAAGATACTCGGGAAGTTTCAGCTAAATATGTGAAAGGACATCCAAGATTATCTCATCAAAAACGTGCACTGAATCATCAAATGAGCAACTGATTCCAGGCATTATTCATCTTTGAATGCAGCAAGTTGTTACACTTAGGACACCTAGAGATTCTAAACCTTTCTTATAAACCAATTGTTCGGGTACACAGGGTACTCCCAAAATACCAAACACCCAGAGCAACCACTTCACACAAACAAATCACATATCAATACAGCGATGTTTGTCACGTGGTTAAAACCCTCGAGAGGGAAACAGTCCATAGCACCAGCCAAATAGCTACCTGGAGCAATTTATTATGCAAAATAAAGAAAGTTACATATGAGCTTCTCATAATCGATCAACTAGCCAAGGACCCTCCATGATCTTTAAATAGAGATCATGGACCAATCAGGTGTTAAGCCATGGATCAATGGTAGGTATGATCTAAGAGAAGTTGAACCGTCGAATCACTTTATTTCTAGAACATATCATGACCGTTATATTAGAATATTTACAAATGCATACTAATGCATACTAGAGAAACACACTTTACCTAACGGATATATTACACAAGTTTATCCTAAATAACTCCTAAGTGTCTAAATATCCTAACATCCCCCCTTAAGAACAACTTGGGATAGGATTGAAGGATTTAAAAAAGTGACACTATTAGGAAAAGGAAGAAGGCATTAGAGCCTATCCCCCCTTAAGGACACATTCCTAAACTCCTAACATAGATTGAAGTTTAGAAAAATTCGCTTCTGTAAGAGACTTGGTGAAGATGTCTGCAACTTGATAATCTGTAGGGCAATAGAGCATTTCAAGAACTTGATCATGAATAATATTTCTGATGAAGTGCATGTGTAGCTCAATGTGTTTACTACGTTGATGTAGAAATGGATATTTGGCAAGCTTGATGGCACTTTGATTGTCACACCAAAGTGGAGTAGGCTGCTGCTACTCGAATCCAAACTCTCAAAGAATCTGTCGAATCCATAAAGCTTCCTGACTGGCATTAACCACGGCTCGATATTCTACTTCTGCTGAAGAAAGAGCAAGAGCTTGTTGTTTTTTACAAGCCCAAATGACAGGCCTAGATCCCAGAATAAAAACAGAACCTACAGTAGAATTTTGATCTTCAGGATTGTCGGCCCAATCTAAATCAGTGAAAGCAACCAATAAAGGTTTCCCCCATGTACTGTAATGAATCCCATACTAAATTGTAGCTTGAATATATTGAAGTATTCTTTTTGCTGCTTTCCAATGAATTTCATGAGGTGTTTGCATATAACGGGAAACACGACCAATGACAAAGGAAAGGTCAGGATGGGAATGAGTCAAGTATAAGAGACTGCCAACAAGCTGACAATACAAGGTATCATCTACTTCAGGGGAAGTACAAGTGGTAGAAAGTTTGACTCCAGACGTGAAGGGAGAAGGGGATGGTTTACAATCTTCCATGTGAAAGCGACGAAGAAGGTCACAAGCATACTTAGACTGGTAAATAATAATTCCTTCTTTGGTTTGCAAGACTTGGAGACCAAGAAAATAATGCAAATGTCCAAAGTCTAACATTTCAAAATTTTGCTTAAGACCGGATTTCAAATGAGTTAAAAGTTTAGGGTCACTACCAGTTAGGATAATATCATTAACATAAAGAACAAGTATGATGAGATGGTTTCCTACTTTCTTGGTATAGACATTGGGGTCAGAATGGCATCTAAAAAAAACAATGTCAAGGAGAAAGCTATCCATTTTGGCATACCAAGCTCTAGGAGCTTGCTTAAGGCCATATAAGGATTTCTTAAGGAGACATACAAGGATAGGGTTATCCTAAACATATCTAGGAGGTTGTTCCATGTAAATTTTCTCCTGCAAATTACCATGTAAAAAGGCAGAATTGACATCCATTTGATGGACTTTCCAGTTATGTAAGGCTGTAAGGGAAAGAACAAGGCAGATGGAGTTCATTTTTGCGACAGGAGCAAAGGTTTCATTGTAGTCAATTCCTTCAACTTGGGAAAAACCTTTGGCAACTAACCTTATCTTAAGTCTTTCAACACTTCCATCTGATGCATACTTAGTTCTATAGACCCATTTACATCTAACAATTTTTCTTCCTTTTGGAAGAGGAACAAGATCCCAAGTACCGTTCGCCATTAAGGAATGATATTCTTCATCCATAGCTGTAGCCTAATCTGGATTTCCTGAAGCTTCTACAAACGTTTCTGGATCATGATTATCAGAAAATTGAACCAAAAGAGAAGAGGCTCACTGAAACTAATAACGTGTTCGATGTTGATCTCTAGGATCACCGACAAGATCACTAGCTGCTTTACATGTTGAATGGACCCATCGAGGAAGCATTGGTGCTAGTGCAACTGGAGGAACATGAGCAAGTGGAGGTGGATTTTCATCCTCACTATCATCATCATAAACTAGAGTTGGAAACCTGTCAAGGAAGTTGGAAGAAGAAGAAGAAGAAGGCACAATCACCAAATCAGGCTTGCAGGCTAAAGATGGCACACCTACGAAGTTAGGCTCGCAAGACAAGAGATTTTCATCAAATTTGACATCTCTTCTAATGATTATATCATGAGAATGTGGCTAAATAAGTCTATAACCTTTTACATCTTCAAAATATCCAACAAGTATGCACTTTTTTATTTTAGGCTGCAATGCTTTCCATTTTTCATCTGGAATGTGATCCCATGCTTCACAACCAAACACACAGAAGTGACTTACATCTGGTTTAATTTTACTCCATGCTTCTTTCGGTGCTATACCTTGTAAGACTTTAGTTGGTGTGCGATTAACTATGTAATTTGCACAATTTATGGCCTCAGCCCAATATTGAAGACTTAGTCCCTTAGATTGGATCATACAATTAGCCATTTCTTTTAAAGTGTGGTTCTTTCGTTCAGCTACACCATTTTGTTGTGGTGTATATGGAGCAATGTGTTGTTGTTGGATTCCTTGTTCAATGCAGAAAGTAGTGAAATTTTTGTTAACATATTCTCCTCCATTGTTAGATCTTAACTTAATAATTTGATGGCCAGATTGTTTTTCAACAAGGGCCTAGTAGGCCAAGAACATGTTAAATAATTTGCTCTTACGTTTTAGGAAGTAAACCCAAGTGCATCTGGAGTAGTCATCAATGAAAGTTAAGAAATATTTGAAACCAAAAAAGGAAGCATATGGAAGAGGACCACACAAGTCACTATGTACAAGCTCCAAGGGAACCAAGGCATGCCAAGAGGCACGTTTGTCAAAACTATCCCGATGATGTTTTCTTAGTACACAAATGGAACAAACACCATCCTTGCAAGATACCATCAGAAGACCAGTCACCATATTGTCTTACATAGTTGTTGTAATGAGTGATAATTTAAGTGACCAAATTGCTCATGCCAAAGTTTTCTCAAGTTATCACTATGAGCAACAAAAACTGAAGGAAAAGGTGATGACCCAAAGTTGTTAAATTTGTACAACCTGGTAATATCATCAATAGTTCCAGTAGCAAGGACAATTTGAGGATTTTTAAAATCCTTGGTTACAACTTGCTGAGGTGTAAACGTCATAGTTTTACCTTCACCTGAATGAGTAATTTGATAGATTGATAACAAATTGCAGGAAATTTTTGGAACACATAGTACATCACTGAAATGATCTTTTTTGACTGGAACTATTCCAGACCCTACAACAGGGATAATTTTAGGGGCGAATTTTAGCCTAGTGGGCTATTTTTCCATGTTTTTCTCTGAAAAAAGATTCGCCATTTTGCATTTTTTGAAGCCTTGTTTCGCCCAATTTTGACGGGGTAAAATTTTTTCAACCTAAAAATCCCCAAATTATTATATAAACAATATAAAATCCTTGGAAATTAAAATATTTTTTGAAAAATATCGCCAATCATTTTATAGTTGCCGTTTTAAGAATTGGTAATATTCGCCAACATTTATACACTTTTAAATAAGTATGGTTCCTTAAAATCATCCCTGTCCTACAACACTTAGAGATCTATTATCACCAACAAATATTTGTTTGGTGTTACATTCATGCATAGTAGAAAAGATGGCTTGATCCTTAGCCATATGATAAGAGGCTCCAAAATCAATGAGCCATTCATTTGAAGTAGAAGAAGAAGATGCAGTATAAGAGTAACCAGAAGCACAAAGTGCATGGCTATGAGAGGTAGATTCTGAAGATGAATCTAGGTTGATGTGGTGCTTCTTCATTGCTGCTTCCAAGGCTTCCATCTTCTTGAAACACTTAGATTCATCATGATTATCTTTTCGACAAAAATTGCAATGACACTCAGTCATCTTTCCTTTTGGCTTGGATCTTTCTCATTTTTTAAAGAAGGAGCTGACTAAGAGGGTTTGGGACCCTTGTTTGGCTTATTATTGTGAAAATTTTGTTTCTTGGGAGGCTTGGACTTTTCTTTTTGTTGGGACAATAAGGATTTCCCAAATGTATCTTCATTGTTAATTATTCCAAGATGGATGAGCTTATCTTTCTCTCTAATTAACGAATCACAAAAGGATTCAAGAGTAGGCTCTTGATAGCTAGTTGTATTCAAGGATTCTTTCATGGAGTAAAATGCAGATACAAAAACAAAATATGTAGGTCCAAGTCTGGAAATAATATGATAAATACATTGTTTGTCTTCTTTCTTAATCTTTCATTTTTCACATAAGAGTCTAAGAGTTTTATACTTAGATAAGTAATATTGAATGCATGAAAAATCACTTGGATTCAAAGAAATCAACTCATTCTCAAGTTGATGACCTCGAATTTCATTGTGTTTACCAAACAGAGATTCCAACTTTTCCCAATCTTTATCAGGTTCATCAATTTCAGATATACAGAATCGCAAATCAATAGAGATTGACATCCCAATCAATCCACAAGCTTCATAACATCTATTTTTCCATTTTATTTTCTTATCATCATCAGTTGGTTCTATTTCTTTCCCTGAGGTAATTATGAAAAGTCCCCTACTTCGTAGAACATCTTCCATACGATATTTCAATGAGAAATAGTTAGAACTGGTAAGTAGAATATCACGAGGGGTGGCCATACTATAAAATAACGGCTGAAAAAAATAGAAACTAACTATCTGGATGCAAAGAGATCTAAAAATTAGGCTGTTTAAAAAAAATGGCACTGAAAATGGAATCTGGATGATGAAGTTATGCTTGATCAAAGAAAATGTTGAAGATGTCCCCAATAATGACGTGGAAGATATTAACTTGACCAACTAAAAAAAAAGAACCCCCTTCTTCCCAAGATGAACCTTTGATAATCACTTACAAGAAAATTGCTTTTTAAGTGAATCAATTTTTTAAAATAAGTGATGTTCACTTTTACAATAATGTTACTTTTAAATTGTGCGGCAATAAATTAAAAGGCTTAAGTGAATCACTTTTTAGTTTATTTTATTTAAGTGAGATGCACTTTTACAATAAAGTAACTTGAAAATAGAAATTGCATGCACTAAAAAGTAGCTTAATAAGACTTGAACTCAAAACCTATTAAGGAATAAAGCAACTTTGAACCAAGTGAGCTAAGTTTAAAAGGTACGTAAAAGAATGGAAAGAGGAAGGGGGCATTCTTTTTTTACTCTTCTCTCTTGTTCTCCGTGCTTACCTTTTTTTCCTGTAAATCACAAAAAAAAATGAAAAACAAAAACAAAAAAAACTTTTCCACACTATGGGTGGGGTTAGATCTTGGGTAGCTTACCAGGAAAGTATACATTTTCAAGTTTTCTCATTTTTTCTGATTTGTCGCGATTGCACAAGGTGCACGACAAAAAGCATACGTAGTCAAGAAGACAAGAAAAATAACTTTCCCTTTCTGTTTCTGATTCACCGCAATTGCGCAAGGTGCACAACAAAGAGCATACACATCTAGGGAAGAAAACAGTCTAAGACTAAAAAAATAAAGATCTAGTAATCAAACTAATAAAATATGAGAGATTAAAAAAAAAAATCTCTCACTATAACATTATACCTTCAGATTTGTTGAAATGGGTGTTTCTGGATCAAACGGAAACGGTTTTCAATGAAATGAAAACTATTTCTCAATTGAAATGGTGCTCCAGACACAATGGAATAGCTCCCACATCCCACAAATTCACCAAAACTCTAGAACCATAAACCCTTTCAAAGTTTCGGCAATACCAGTTCCATATCTTGATCAAAATAGGAAGCGGCTCTTCATAAATGCTCTGATACCAGGTTTGGGTACATAGGGTACTCCCAAAAGACCGAACACCTAGAGAAACCACTTCACACAAACATATCACAGATCAATACACTGATGTTTGTCACGTGGTTAAAACCCTCGAGAGGGAAATAGTCCACGACCCCAGCCAAATAGCTACTTGGAGCAATTTATTATGCAAAAGAAAGAAAGTTACATATGAGCTTCTCATAATCGATCAACTAGCCAAGGACCGTCCGTGCTCTTTAAATAGAGATCATGGACCAATCATGTGTTAAGCCATGAATCAATGGTAGGTATGATCTAAGAGAAATTGAACCATCAGATCACTTTATGTCTAGAACATATCGTGACCGTCGGATTAGAATATTTACAAATGCATACTAATGCATACTAAAGAAACACACATTACCTAACGGATATATTACACAAGTTGATCTTAACTAACTCCTAAGTGTCTAAATATCCTAACACCAATGAAAAATTAGCCCAGATGAAAGGAAAAGTTCATAATTATAATTAAAATCAACATTAATTAAATAACTAATAATGATTTATACCTTAGGATTCATGCTTGTTCTCTTGGAAAGGATAAAGATTTAGTTGTAAATAGGAGGAAAAACAAGGAAAATAGGCTAAACATAGTAAGGAAAAAAGGGAAATTTTAGTGCTCAACATCTCCCCTAGCTATCCAATTGCATGTAATCACGCAACAAATCCAACTTGTCCAAATATGAATCATACTCAATACTTTTCCTGTGAAATTTAGTAAGGTTGAAGGAAGATTCTATTTTTTCCCCCGCCTGCAAAAATCCATTGCTCATGATTAAATTAACCCAACAGTCTCTTTCTTCCTTCTTGGTCATCCTGTAAATACTCTTGTAATTCATATTTGGCCACCTCATGAGAGGAAATATGATATTCAAACCTTTCTAGCTCATACCACATGTCTCCATACACTTAACATAACCTGACAGTCTAGACAAAGCATACTTAAAATTTTCAAAGAAATATGGGTCCTTTTCCTTTAGAGATATGGTATAAACCTCCCATCGATGACTGCTCCCTTTCAGGGCATAGTCCTCTTATCGAGAGATCAAACTAACACAAGTGGAAATTACTTTCTATTGGAACCCAACCAACTGGTTGACCTTCTCAGGTGATGAAAGATGTTTCGTATACCTAGAAATTAGAGGTACGGGAGCCTGAGGTTCACCACGAATCCACAAAGTGGATTTGTCCTCATTCCTATGAACGGTTTGAGAGGAAACCCACTAATGCACATGATTAGTCATAAAACAAGTAAATGCTCTCAAATGAATATCCCCAAGATGAGGAACTGGATTAGACTGAGAGTCCATCAAACAGGCCATCTCATGAAGTACAATTCACACAACAAATTTTTCTCAGAAAAGTCACTATGGGTGAAATTCTCCAGGAACTGGGGGGTTTTCATAATTTGTCAAGGTATCCCTTATTTTAAATCCTTTATTTTGAAGAGAGTCATCTGTTAAAAAAGAAACACAGGATAGGATGGATATGGATCTCTACAACTCAATAAATCTTGAGTTAAGGTAAGCATTTGTTCCTTTTCTTTCTGCATAGACTCGAATTTTCTTAACTCTTTCAATTCCTCCTGCATGTTCTCCCAATGAATTTTCTGGAAGAAAATCTATTCAACCCACTTTTCCCTTAGTTCCTAAATATTCTTTTTATGCTCGGTCAAAGAAATCATTCCTTTATCATATTGACTCGCATGATATTTCCATTTACTCACCTTTAGTTTCAATAATGAGAATTCTCTTGCCAATTCTTATTATCTTCACCTATGACTGATTTTAGTGACAATGCAACTTACTTTTGTATTGATGGTTCTTGTGTTTCAATAGTTTCTATCTATGTTGCTTCCTATTGTGTTTCAGTAGTTACCATTGCTTCATAAGTTTCAGTAGATACTGTTTGAATTGTTGTTTCATAGGTTTCAACAACTACTATTTGAATTGATGCTTCATAGGTTTCAGCAGCTTCAGTTTGGATTTCAGCTTCAACAACTGGCTTTAAGAATGTTGGTATTTGTGTTTAATAGTTCAACTTCTGTACTTCTTCCTTAGCAGCTTTAGTTTGATTCACAACTTCAGTAACATACTTCAAGTATGATGGTTCATGTGTTTCAACAACCTACTATGTTTTCATCCTTTTGGGTTGTCGAGACTTGTCTTGAACTATCTTTTTGTCACCAGATTGCTGTTCTTGGTCCAAAGGTGAATAAGTATCCTAAGAATTGCTTCCAAAAGGAAGCAATTCAGTGCTCCCTAAATCTTGAGACTGCGCTTCCTCATCCTCCTGCGATTCTTGATCAGGACTGATATCTAATTCCAGCCTTGTTTCATTTGTTTATTCCACATTTGGTGTCTCATTTCTTCCTCGGCTTGAATGTGCCAATTTCCAAGATGTTGTTTCCATCTTCTCAACCTTATATCTTGACAATTTGAACAAATCCCCACATTCAGGGAATAAAAGTTCCTCATTCTATGAAATGGAATGTGGGTTTCCCAACTAGTCAACAATTTTTGCTAATGTTTCTAAGACTTGTGTAACCCACTTTTTACTAGCTTCCTTCCATCTCTACAACGTTTCTCTAATTTCCTACACATCTTCCTACAACAAATTCTCCAACTGGGATTGGACTTCAGCAGGTTCTTGTGGGTCAGTGGCTTCCATAGGTATATTTCCCTCTGGTTCTTGTGTTTCAGTGTAATAAGAAGGGTAGAAACTTCTTTATTTTTGCATAAGAAGGGTAGAAACTTCATTCTTTCTTTGTGGCATAAGAAGGGTAGAAACTTCTGTTTTTTTTCGAAGGGTTCTTCCTCCTTAATTAAAGTTCCTCTTATCTAATACGAGGATTCAATGTAAAAACCTGAGGGTTTATCTCCTGAAAGTCCCTTGTTTCTACAACTTCTTCCTCTTCTATTGCCACATTCATAGCTACATCTTCCATTGTTGCTTCTTCTACAGCTATTCCAACTTATGCTTATGTTGTTGCTACTCTCACTTCTGCTTTTTTCGCCACTGCTGTTGTAGCTGCTAATGGAACAATCTCTTCTATTACCACTGTCACCCTAACCATTTCATGTATCGGGTTTGTTGTTGCTGCATCTTCCCTTTAATATTCCTCTTGATCATCTCCAACTTCTTATGGCTCTTCACCACTCCCCCCAGCTGAACTTAAGGAGCTCTGTTTGACCTATCTTTCCCCAAAATCTCCTACTGTAGGTAACCAATGCACCACAGATCCAACAATAAATTGCTCCCATGTTAGGTTATGTCGTCCTAAGGATCGTTGCACCAACAGTTTAATTAACCCATGGTTTTTTAAAGAATACAATGGGTGTCTAGATGTCTTAACATAGTGCGCCATATTTTGCAAAGTGTGTAAAAGGTAAAATGCCATATTAATTAGTCTACCACAATGTAAATGGGAAACTAGGAAAAAATCATAAATATATACAATTATGTATCTTCCTTCGCATGTAATGTACCTTTTTAGGAAGATAGAAACCTGATTCCAAGGTCGTGGTAATGTCTCGATTGTTGTTCCCCTAAACCTCAACTGGAGCTTCTCCCTTTCTACTAGGAATTCTTTAGCTTCTTTCAAATTATGTCTTTTTTTATCAAAACCATCGATTCCCAATCCTGGGAAGCCCTGTTACTCCTGCTAAATCCTATTCTAATACTTCTATTCTTAATCATGTTATTTATGAATGGTCCTCAGTCAAGTTTATGACAAATTGGAATGCCATTTCTTCATGAAAACCATTTAGTCTTTGGAAGTATTCAATCCATCCAACTTCTTGAAATATGGCAAAGACTTCCCTCTTTTCATGTAGGGCACCTAAATTATTGGGCTCATATCTGACTAGAGGACCCATACTATTTTTCCTTTGCTAACTGTGATGGAGAATATAGAAATTCACAGTATCAGTCATTAGAGTTGCAGCAATCAAACACAGTAATTGGATAACGAGGGTTCATATTGATATCTTTGAAATGTTGGCGGAGTTAAGAACATGATCTCTTGATGGATTATCATAGAGGTTTAAATAAGATGATGATCGTTAGCAAATATGGGTGGAATAGTTGCAGAAAATTGATTGCCAATGGGAGACTGTCATGGATTAAAAAGGTAGAATATAATAATTACTAGTATATCAGTTCACACTTGATCATACTCATAATCAGAACTCGTATCTAGTCATCGTCATCTGAGCCATCATTTTCCCGATATGGTTGTCTTTGATTTCGAACAATCAAGAAGGGTATAATTACACATGCGCAATTGCTGAATAAATTGGTCATGATCCAATAAATAGGTTAAACACGTTTGTGTTAGCATTTATTTCTTGGACGCGTGGAGGGATTGTAGCAGAGTGGTATAATCTCATCATGTAGCAGAAATATTTAGTTGAAAATCCACTTGAGGTGCGACAAAATTTTTGTTATAGTTTTAATGGTTATACAAGATCTAAAAACATTTAGCATAATAACATCATAACCATAAGAAAAGGATCACTGAAATAAAGACAAATGCAGCAACAAAAGAGAGCACAAGAGAACACAAAGATTTTCATTGGGGAAACCACAAGGGAGAAAACGTCGCAAAAACTCCTCGGTATAGAATTCAACAAAGACAGTGTAAAACCCTAGCAACAAGAATAGTTTATCATCTTCCACAGTATACTCTTTCTCTTTCTCTCTCTCTAGCGCAATACTTGAGTGTGAGATATCTTCTAATGAGAGAGGTTCCTCACCTATTTATATTCATTAGGTGAGTGTCTATTATAACTAACTAGGTCGGCCATGTTCCCTAATTAGGGTCGGCCTACCTTGGGAGACTTAAAATACATTTTATATATTACTTCTCTGGGTACTATTTCCCCAACTTACAATGGAGGGTTTACCTCATGACTTTTACATGAAAAATTACATCAAGGACATCTATGGATGGAGGAATAACATCTCCAAAGGAGAATACAACAAAAGTACAATAGAATATCTTCCAAAATTACAATATTTTAACACTCCCTCTTAACTAGGAAGGTATTCTACATCAACAACCATCATTACAACTGTACAACTGACCGGTGAATCTCTATATGTCATAGGAAGTTTTGGAACATCATCATACATCTTCATCATCGATCTCAGCAGGATCATCTTCTATAATCTCAGTATGTAAATCCTAAATCATCTTTTGTACATGCTAAATCATCTACTATCAGTATCATCTTTTAAACCATCTTATGTAGTATCAATATGTGGATACTGAATCATCTGAATCATTTTCTACAGCATTAGTATGTAAATACTGAATCATCTTGTGTCATGTCAGTATATGAATACTAAATCATCTTCTGAATAGTGAACCTTCTTTTGTAAAATCATTATGTGAATACTGAATCATCTTCTGCCATATTAGTATGTGTCATGTCCCCGGTTTCGACCCCGTTTGCATGATGTATATAATGTAATTAATGATGGTGACGAGCTCAAGGCAAAAGCCCCACCATCGATTTGGTTGTGTATGTTTCGGCAATGGGGATAATTGCCGATGGAATGTAGTGCTATTTGGCACATTTTAATGTGGCATCATGTAAAACCGCACATCAAATAAAACTAAAACCACAACCAGCTACGGCAGTGCAACGTTAAATGAAAAGGGCATGGATTCCAAAGGATAAGGGGTGGGGATGTCAAACCTTGGTTTATGGGGAAAAACCCATGTTTTATTACCTTGTTGTTTTGCCACCTTGTCTTACCCAACCTCTTTCAACCTCTTTAATGTTCTGTTGGGTGGTTGGGCAGTTATGGCTGCTGGTGGATGGGCAGTTATTGCCTTTGGGAGTGGGGTGGCAGGACTGTTAGTCCTTTGCCCACATCCACACTCCACCCACGACTCCATGCTTGCCCTGCCTGTTCTGTTCTCCTCACGTGTCTGTTCATTGTGCCCATCGTGCATTCTCTCCAGGGTCTGTTCACCTCTACCGACGAATTGTCTGTTGGCTCTTCACGCACAAGCTCTGGGCATTTTTGGGTCTCACGCAGGTTTTCTTCCTCTTCCCCACGAGTTGCTGAGCACCCACGAACTGCAAATTTGCGTCCTTCCTGTTGTGTGTGCATCCACGGGCAAAAACGGAGCTGTTTTTCTTCACGCAGGGCCTCCATTGTCTGTTATTTTCCTTGCTGGGTCGGATTGTTTACCCACGCGTAGGTATTCTCTGTTTGGGGCGCACATAGTGAGCTGAGAGCCGTGATTTTGCATCCACGACTGACTGTGAAGGGCCTTTCACGGTTTTGGCTGTCTCACAGATTAGTTGGGTCATTTTTCCCTGTTGTAGTTTGTTCTGCTGTTGTGTTTTTGGGGCTGTGCAATTCGTTTTTCCATGTTTTAAGCTGTGACCGCTGATTGGTTGCCTGAGTGCAATGGATAGTCTTCGGACTGTGCTGGCTTGGCTTGGTTGTTGAGAGCCTGTGAAACCCAGCTGTGTTGATTTGTTGTTTGTGTCCCCTTGGCTATGTATAAGCCTGCAATTAACCCTTATTCCGGAGGAATCATGCCCAGCTCGAGGGTGGCAGCGTTGCTGAGAGATTGATGAGCAGGCTGGCCTATGGTTGGGTGGAACGTTGCAGCGACGTAGCTGGTTGCGGGTGAAATTCATCATCAATAGATAAGTGCCGCTGTTTACTGCATCTCTGTAATTTATATTGATGATTAATGCTGGAAATGTCTATGTTTGCTTCCGCTGGTTGTTTGAAGGATTGTGCATCCTTGTATGATGAATTATGCCTGTTGTTTAGGCTTTTGTTTTCAGCATTTGATTACTGTCAATGTTCATGGGGCAATTTGCCCAGTTGTGATGATGGTTCGTCGCGTCCTCTTCACCGGTTGAGGGACGGGGACGTGACAGTATGTGAATACTGAATCATCTTCTGAACCTTATTTTGTAACATCAGTATCTGAATATTGAATCTTATTTTTTCACATCAATATGTGAATACTGAATCTTTTTCTGAATCATTTACTTGCCAGCATCATTGTGTAAACATTGAACCATAATCTATAACATCAAAATCTTTTGAATCATCAACTTTCCAACATACGTGTGTAATCACTGAATAATCATCGGCAACATCATCATTTGAATCATGATCATCTACATCTTCAGTCTGTGAATACTGAAATATCATCATCTGTATCTCTAGTATGTGAATACTGAAAGAGTCATCATCTTCATCATAAGTATCATCATCTGCATCTTCAGTATGGGAATACTGAAACATCATCATCTGTATCTTCAGCATAGAAATACTGAATCACCATCATTTGTATCTTCAGTATGTAAGTACCAAAACATAATCTATATCTTCAGTATGGGAATACTGAAACATAATCATTTGTTTCTTCAGTATAGAAATACTGAAACATCATCAGCTACATCAATAGTATATAAATACTGAAACAATCAACAATATCATTAGCATGTTAGTGCTAAAAAACCAAATCATCTGTAATGCTAGATCATCATCTGCATTACCAGCATAGAGATGCTGGGAAAAAATCATCACCATCAACATACAAATGTTGAAACAACCTTGCCATCATCAACACAAAGTGTTGTGACTTCAACCACATCAATATTATTAACACAGGGTGCTAAGACCACAACCATATCAACATCATCAACATAAGGTGTTGGGACCACAACCACATCAACTCAAGGTGTTGGGACCATAAACACATCATCAACATCAACATACAAACGTTGAAAAAACTTCATCATCAATATCAGCATAGAAATACTCAGCTTTCTACACAATAGAAGAAGACTGGAACTATCAATCATCTCATCAATCAATCAATCATCAGTATGGGAATACTGAACCTGCTACATCAATATAAGAATACTGAAACTTTCAATCAACAATCATCAGTATGAGAATACTGAACTTTCTACATCAATATAGGAACACTGAAACTATCTTTGAAATCATCTTAACAGTCATCAGTGTGACAACACTGAGAATATCTCAACAATCACCAATCATCAGTGTAGAAACACTGAAACTATGTCAGTTAAACATCTCAACAATCAACCATCATCAGTGTGATAACACTGAAACAATCATCTCAACAATCAGTCTCGACACTAAAACTATCATCTCAACTATCAGTATAATAATATTGAAGCACACATCTCATCAATCATCAGTATAACAATATTGAAACTATCATCAGTATTAAAATACTGAAGCATACATCTCAGTCAAACATCAATATAACAATATTGGATCAACCATCTCAACAATCAACATATCAATGCTAAACCAACCATCAGTATAACAATATTGATCTCATTAGTATAACAATACTGAGCTCATCAGTATAACAATACTGAACTGCACATCTCAACATATCAATGCTGAACCAATCATCTTAGCAGCCATTAGTATAACAATAATGAGCTAAATAGTCATCAGTATAATAATATTGAACTACACATCTCAACAATCAATATAGAAATACTGTAACAACCATCCTGCCCTCTAACTATCTCAAAGCAGCATCACGATGAGTTATATGGTAGATCCATTTGGGAATTTTGTCTAACTTACTAACTCTTTCGATCCAAATAAACCTAGTTAGAAAAATGGATTTCCCTGGGGACCAAGAAAGCCTTATCTGGCTTACTAACCCTTTCGGGCCAAACAATCCTAGATAGACATACTAATCCCCCTAGGATCGACAGGCCTTTAGTATGGCTTACTAAACCTTTCGGGACAAACAATCCTAGCCAGACATACCCTCCTCTAGATTGACCTACTCACCACTGCATCCTTCTTCCATCTACTGTCACTCCCTCTTTTGAGAGAGGTCCTTTCAGACTACACCAAGAATGTCTCGAAAGTATTCAAATTTTACATGAGCCAAAGGCTTAGTCAACACATATGCCACTTCTTCTTTTGTAGGAACATACTTGAGCTTTACAGCTCCTTTCTGCAACTTATTCTTTAACATTCTATTCATGTACATTCGCAACTACATCATAAATTTACAACTTGCATCATTATTCTTTTCTGCATCTATAGCTACATCATTCTTCTCTTGTACATCTGCAATGGTATCGTACATTCACAACTTCCATAATTATTCTTTTGTGCATCTATAACTGCATCATTCTTATCTTGTACATCTGCAATGGTATCGTACATTCACAACTTGTATCATTCTTCTTTTTTTGGGTGATTGCATACAGTCCTTCCTACAAATCACATACAATTGTATGATTAGAAATATTTCGTAACATGTGACATACATAAAGATATATGTCATATAGTCATGCAACTATCTTTATCAATGCAACAAACATCTATATATAGTAGCTTTCTATATGTCTTCCATCTTTCCAAGACATTATTTCATAAGTAGCAATTGAACGTTGTACAACAACATAAGCCACTTACCCATCACCTGCATATTAGTAGTATACTACAAATATTCTAATATGCATAATACATTTCCTGAATCTAGAAACATATATATTTGAACAACTAGATATATAGGAAATGACAATTCAAATACTTATCTTTGTTTGTTTGGTAGACTCCATCTTGATCTTTGTGAATTGTTGGAGTCTCTGCCAAATGTGTTTAACTTCATCATCTGATTCTGAGGACATGTTCCTATCTTTCTCATGATCGAAAATAATGAACATGCCTTCTTACATCACATATCACATAGAACTATGTCTATGTGTCCTACAAGTGTGCTCCTTATCCAATGATGGAATGGATAAGAGTATAATCTTCATCTTCATCGGTATAATTCTTCTGGATCATATTCCTCATTACTTGAGGAATCTTTACTTGCTTTATTCTTAGCTGCAATATATTCATCCTTGGTAGCATTGAGAGAAACACTCTTGATCTATACAATATGTTGGAGTAGATAGTACTCCCAACTCAATCAAAATCATCGTACCTTTGTGTTACGGAGAGAAATTCCTATGGCTTGGGGTACCACAACAGACAGCTTTGACTCCAGAAATCAATCTTTCCCAATATGCAATAGAAATAAAATGTCTAACACTAAAGGATCAGACCTCATATCTTATTCCGGACGGTTGAAGTAGATCCCCGTTGAGCTTTCCAATATTCAGCTTGAATTGATATAATACTTCCTCAACAACAAGTAAACAATACAAGCATACTATATATCATGGTGTTAGATCTATTCTAGCATATATAATCAATAATGTTAAAGCATTTGACATATTCCAATGGATACAATATTCAATCAAATACACATCATTAGACAAGCAAATATAGTTCTTATTAATATAAATCAGAGATTACAAGATAGATACAACCTTTTACGGCACGTCTGCGAACTGGAGAAATTGAATCCCCCACTTGGGCCTCCACCACCTCAATCCTCCATCTCACGATAGCAAGCTCACTAGCTGTTACGGAGAGAAATTCCTATGGCTTGGGGTACCACAATAGACAGCTAGACTCTAGAAATCAATCTTTCCCAATATGCAATAGAAATTAAAAACATCTAACACTAAAGGATCGAACCTCGTACCTTATTATGGACGGTTGAAGTAGATCCCCGTTGAGCTTTCCAATCTTCAGCTTGAAGTGTTATAGCACGTCCTCAAAAACAAGTAAACAATACAAGCATACTATATTTCATGGTGTTAGATCTATTCTAGCATATATAATCAATAATGTATAAGCATTTGACATATTCCAATGGATGCAACATTCATTCAAATACACATTACTGGACAGGAAAAGATATTTCTATTAATATGAAACGGAGATTACAAGTGACAACCTCTGACGGCACGTCTGTGAACCGGAGAAACTGAATCCCCCACTTCGGCCTCCACCACCTCAATCCTCCATCACTCCGATAGCAAGCTCACTAACAAAGGCAAGCTTGGGAAGAACACAACAGTGCTCCAAAGGGACAAAGGGATGCAGACTCAAGTATAGTTCTGGCAACAATGGACTATAGTTTCGGTACTCTCAATTCTCTCTTATTGTTTTCAATGTCTCAATGGTTCCTTATATAGCTTTCCAAAGTGATACTGAAAGGTCGAATCCGTGCGATCTCAAGGCATATGGAAGGCCAGGAGTCATATGAGTCGGATTCAAGGCAAGGAACGGTCCAACAGTTTTGGATTATGCATACATCCCGATGTACGCGACTATATAGGGAATATCCACATATGTACGCGGTTATCGGGGAAAAGGCCGCGTATATCATTTTTCTAATGTTTTTAGGGATGGTCAATGATACATCAAAAGACAATAAATGGTCCATAGGGAATAATGAGTCTTCAGCGAGATAGGGGAAGGCCATACAATGTGTGATTCACCTAGTGTGGTGAAATCCGCTATAACAGATGCCCCCTAATGTATGAGATCAGAGGGGTTATACGATGGCTGAAATACATTATAAGTCCATCCCAGAAGTGAAGTGATGAAGGTACCCAAATGGAAGACCAGCCACCCAATCAACATAATACCATAATACAACTCTGCATATAACTGCACATACATATAGCAGTCCCGGATACATAAGAGTACAATGGCCATGAATAGGCATGAAACATGATAGAACATATGTGGTCATCGCCACGTACAATATACATAGATCAGAATCTCCATGATTAAGATATACAAAGTACAATGATCTCCACATAGGCTGAAGATATATAATAGATCAAGATCTCCATAGTGGCTGGAAATATTTGACATATACTGGAACAAGTCACGAGAGCTAAAATATCATGAACACTGGCACGATCAAGGAGGTAGCATATAGTGGATGCCACCAATCTAGAAGGTCTTCTACACAAACCGCTACGAGTACATGTCCTACTATGCGAATAGAGGTGTCGAGGTCGAACATAGTAGTCCATCGTCTGATTACCGGTCATTGATGTATACTGTTAACAGACGCGAGATCACCCACCAATAATGAAAATGGGAATCAAGGTACTAGAGTGCAAACTAACAAGTGTGAATAAATGTGTTGAGGTCTAACACTTGAGAGAATCCATCGATCAGGGGACATTGATGTATTCCCAAAACTGTCGATGGCGAGAGAACCTGCCACTGATGACTGCAAGTCTCAAGGCACTCAAAATGACTCTAGACTCCAATCCCAAAATAAATGATCTGAAGTCGATGGGATGAAATCCACTGGAAGGAGGGCATTAAGGCATCCCCCATCATCCAATACAAGGTACTCAGCAAAGCTGTATAATATGGAAGAACTCGATCATAAGGTGCATGAACCAGTAACTGTACCGGGAATGGCCGACATGCAAAGTCAAGATAACTGAGGAATGGCCGACTTAGGTTTCAACTTCCTTCGAACAAGAGCATAATAGCGTATGGTGACTGAATGAAGGTAGCATAGACTCGATATACAAACTGGGACATCTCTATGACGCAGGAGGCATCAATAGAGGCTCCATAGGGACTGGAAGCTTAACCAGTCGGTGGAGATAAAACTTAGATAACGAGTACAGCTCCTAAAGTCAAACTATAACCCAACCAATGGATGTGATATACAGTGCTCTGTTCGAAGGCGACATGACTCGACAGCTTCCAAAGATAATATCTTTTCTTGTCCAGCTTTTTGGTTTTTTGATTTGTTTGGTCTTTTTCAATTATTTGAAAAGCTTGAAAAAATAATAAACTAGCGTTATAGTTACAAACTAGGAGGAGACGAGTGTCATAAAGAAAAACAAACTAGTTCCAAGCAGTGGAACATACCTATGCTCAATGCAAGGATACATGTGTAGGATATCGACACTCGGGGGAAAATCCCCTCCCGGTAAAAAGGGAATCAAGCTGCGAAAGATATAAATAAAGGCTCTGCATGGCTAGACATGATACA
>LPNX010930324.1:361519-382763 GCA_001517045.1 Pseudotsuga menziesii | reverse complement strand
AGCGGGTTCCAGGATTGAGCCCTAGAGTGGATGTTCCTCTCCACGGGGTTCGAGATCCGGCCCAATGACGTTGGGCAGACGCGATGCGCAGACTGGGGGGCGGTAGGGTGGCCAACCCCTATCTAGTAGACTTTTTTCCTTGGTGGCGATGACAGATTATTGCCATAGAGGACTACCCTTATGCAGGGATAGACTTCCGGGGAGACCCGGACATGCCATTACCACCAGGGTCAGCATATGGAGACATAGGTAACGAATCTCGACCCTAACTCTTTTTTAAAATTTTTGAAGTATTTAATTTTTTTGTGTTTTCTTGATTAATGGAATAAAAAATACATGTTTTTGGGTGACAATACATAGTGACATCTACCATTGATGTGCAGATGTGGGACCAAGGTGACCAGAGGGCTTCCTGCGTCATAGACGGAGGGGAAGAGGAGACGATATCACTGGTGTGGATGCAGAGCGAACGCTCCAAAGCATCCATACCAACTTTGTGCGACTGACTCACAGGATTCCCATGGCGCAAGTCGAGGACTTGCTTGAGGCTATGCAGAGACATGTGGTTGGTGTACCACGCGCATGGGTGCGTTTATTTCGGCGGCTAGCTAGAGCCATGGTGACATATCATGATCACAACCCTCATCCACCTCCGTAGGAGTAGACACCTGGGAGTGTATCTATTTTGTACTACCGTGTATATGATGGTGGCTTTCAAAGCCCCAATTTTGTATTATGACACTATGTATTACCACATTTTGATGTATATAAAAAAGTTTTATGGTGATCGGTTTATTTATTTACATGTGTAAACATTGTGTTTATGATTAATTTATGATGAATGAAACAAATGCCAATCTAACACATAGTTAGCATATGAGTCGGCAATTTGATTAAAATTTCTTGGAATGTGTATATATGTTATGTTCTCAAATTGCCGTTCTAGCAATCTCACACGTAAGAATCTCCTCAATAGCGTTGGATCTCTAACATGGTACAAACCATTTAGCTGTGACACTACTAACTCTGAATCAAGACGTACCTCAAGAGAGAGAGAACACCATGCGAAATGGCATCCCGTAGAAGCTCGATAACAGCACTATATTCAGCAACATTGTTGGAAGATGGCCGTATACATACACCTCCTGAAGACAGTACATGACCCATAGGATTAAAAATCACCCAAGAAGCTGAGGCTGAGTGTTGAGTGTGACGGCTTGCACCATCCGCAAATCCTACGAAGGTGGAAGATTCCATTGACATTTGCCACAAGAAATGGAAACTAATCACAAACCCGATCACTATAAACAAGACCTAACTATGCAAAAAAGCTGTACAATAATATACAACAAACAACCTTGGCTAAAGATTATGCATAGTATTTTTTAAGATAGAGCCCATTTCTAGGCTCCACCAAGGCTGTCCCTTCGTAATCCACTAACTCGTAGGCACCCTTCTCTAATACTCGCTTGACCACGTAAGGACCATGCCACATAGGATTGAACTTCCCTACCCCCAAGGGTTCTTTCGATTGATCCCACAAAAGGACCAAATCTCCCTCACTAAACACTCTTGGACGGACAAACTTATCGTATTGGGCCTTCACGCGACGCTTATTAACCTCTAGAGTCACCAAGGCATCTCTACGCTGCTCATCGAGTTGCTCAAGGTGAACCAAACGCTCCTCCAAAGGCGAAGTATCTGGTAAGAGTTCTATGGCTAACTTCAACGAAGGAATCTCGCATTCAACCAGCAATATTGACTCCACTCCATGAACAAGCTGATATGGAGAAAAACCAGTGGCAATCTTTACCGCGGTTTGGTACGCCCACAAAGCAGGATACAACATAATATGCCAATTCGTCTTGCTTTGTGCGATGGTTCGTTGGAGAATGGACTTAAGTGATTTATTCACAGCTTCAACCTGTCCATTCGCTTGAGGATAGTAAGAAGAGGAGTGCTCTTGCTTATATCCTAACTTGGAGGCCAACTCTTCCATCATATGATTCTGAAAGTGCGAGCCATGGTCAGTGACAAGCTCTCTCGGAATCCTAAACCTAGAGATGATTTGGTTGAATATGAAGTGAGCGGTTGTCTCACCATCGGATTTTACTGTAGGCATTGCCTCAGCCCATTTCGTGAAGTAATCGACAGCCACAATGATATGATGGTGCCCCCCAGCCGAAGCTGGGTTGCAATCCATAAAATATAACCCCCACTTGGTGAAGGGACCGGCGGTGATAATAGGGTGCAACGGGGTAGGCTTCGAGCACATGTTACGTGCAAACACCTGGCAAGGGTGGCACGTCTTGACCGCTTCAATACAATCCTTGAAGATCGACAGCCAGAAATATCCTGCTCTCAAAATATTTTGGGCTGTAGCAAGCCCAGATAAATGACCACCACACGCCCCTCCGTGGCAATCATTAAGCACTACCTCAGCCTCATCGTGAGTTAAACAATGTCGTAAAAGGGAATTTACTCCATGGCGGTACAAAGTATTGTCCACTATGAGGTAGTTCTTGGAAATGTGACGTAATCGATGTCGTTCATCCCGCGAGAGGTGAGTAGGGGTCCTCTGCATTTGCAAATATACTATGATATCACCGTACCATGGGTCAGTCATAGAGATCAAGAAAATGTGTTCATCAACGAACGTATCTTCATATACCGACTCCTCAGCCTCGCTCAGAAAATCTGATATGAGTTCTGCAAATATTAACGATTTCTTCGATTTTGCTGAAACAAACTCGAGATCAAACTCTTGCAGAATGACAATCCATTTATTATATTTTCCCCCAATCATCCTACGTCTGAGGACGAACTGAAATGGATTGACATGGGCAACCACCAAAGTTTGGCGAAGGAGAATATAATGTCTCAAACGCTGCACCGCATGTACAGTGGCCAAGGCAAGCTTCTCTACATGGGAATACCAAATCTCTGTGTCAATAAGGTTTCGGCTCAGATAGTATATGACATGCTCTTGGAGCTCCTCATCCTCTTGAACCAAAACCATCCCAATCGTCTCTAAAGACGCGGCCACATATAATAGGAAATCACGGCTATAATCCGGAGGACTAATCACCGGGGCCGATGCTAGGGCTCTCTTAAGGGCATCGAAGGACTCCTGGGCTCGCTCATCCCATTCAAAAGGAGTATCCTTCTTCAGGAGACGCATGAAACCTCTAGTCAAATTGGTGAAATTGACAACAAATCTTCGTAGGAAGTTTGCCATGCCTTGCAAACACTGAAGACGATGAATATTTCGCGGGGGAGACAACTGAAGTATTGCCTCCACTTTCAAGGGGTCGACTCTTATACCCTCTTTCAAAACGATAAATCCTAATAAACGACCTGATTTCACACAAAAGATGCACTTATGAGGGTTTAATTTAACAGCATAGTGCCGGCATGTTTCGAACACCAATCTCAAGTGATAAGAATGACGCATCCTCATACGAGAATGAGCAGCGAGATCATCCAAAAATACTTCGATAATGGACTTGAGATCATGGAAAATCAAGGTCATCGCCCGCTGAAAAGTAGCTCCGGCGTTTTTAAGGCCGAAAGGCATTTTCTGATACGCAAATGTTCCCCAAGGACAAATAAATGCGGTCTTATGTTGGTCCTCAGGTTTAATTTGAATCTGATTATATCCGGAAAAACCGTCCATAAAGGAGAACACCTCGCTACCCGCACACTCATCCAAAATATGATCAATAAACGGTGTGGGGAAGTTATCCTTAGGATATGCACGATTTAAATCACGAAAATCAGTGCATATACGGATCGCTCCTTGCTTCTTATCTACTGGAACGGGATTTGAAACCCACTCCGTCAAGGGAACGGGATAGATGAAACCCGCTTTCAATAGTTTCTCTATCTCTGCCTTTATGGCGGGTGCTTTCCTAGGATTTACCGCGCGTAAACGCTGTCGAACAGGCTTTGCGTTGGGGTAAGTTTTAATCTCGTGTTCGACAATCCGAGGGTCAATCCCTGGCATCTCATCGTAAGACCAAGCAAAAACATCACGTAATTCCTTGAACAGCTCGGTATACTCACGAATCTCATCTTGGGAACAATCCACCCCAATGTACACATTCTCAACCATACCAGGGTTGCGAGAAATGTTGATAGGCATAGTTGATGATATGTTTGCCATGTTTCTATCAGCCATCTGACCAGGAGAGCTTAATGGAATCATGGGCCTACCAGCTTTCTGTCTAAGAATCTCCCTATAATCCTCATGCTCCAACAAGTCAAGCTCTGGAAGGAAATATGATCTATGATGGAGTTCCTCCCATGGTGGCTCAACTCCCGACATAGCCTCAATGATCGCTTCATCTAAAAAGAAAACCGTATCAAGGAAATCATGGGCATGAGAAGACTGTACTGCCCATGCAGGCAACACATAGGGGTCTTCTTCCTCTGTCCGTGAAGAAGAAGAAAAGGCTCTGCAGCAAATTGAAGATTAGCTTGGTAAGCAATCATGGCTGCAGGAAACGGCACACTCATTTCAATGGCATCACTCGAAGGACTCGGTGAAGGAAGAATCCAAGGATCTCCCATATGACTTGTGCGAAAAGGCACCGATCTCGTAGACATGGAAGCACCAGTGAAACTAGCTCCTATCATGAGGACGGGTGCAGGACAACTAAAGGTTCCCATGAGGGAAGGATACATACCTACACTGACACTCCCAGTTGCCGGCTGGGAATGTTCAACTTTCGGAACCGAAGCTTCCGAAGATGCACTAACAGGTGGATTCTTGAATGACATCTGATCAATCGTCAAAATCTTCCCATTATGAGGAAAGCATACAACGCAAAATACGGAAGACGCAACGGATTGCATACTATACATCCAATTCCTTCCCAGTAAGAGATTGTAGTCAAGGGGCGCATCAACCACCTCGACCTCTATTGCAATGGTCTTCCCCCCCAAACGGACTTTAAGAGAAGCAAGGATACCGTGTGGCCTAAACGATCTCCCATCAAAAGCAGTTAACATGGTCATAGACTTTGACAACTCAGGAGAACCAAGACCCTTCCAACAAGACAAAGAAATCACAGAAGCAGCAGCGCCCTCGTCAATCACAGTACGCTTGATGATCATATTAAGACATTCTACATGCACCAAAAGGGATACATAGTAGGGCAAGCGAGGCTAATGTCCTGCGGTTTCAAACTTGATCACTGAGGAAGAATCATCACCATTCACACCAAGAGCAGAAAGCAAAGCCTTCCTTTGCGACGGACAAATATGAAGCACCTCCAATGCAGACATCGCACAAGGAGTATGACCCAAGTCCTTGACAACTGAATAGTTCTGGGCGGCTCGGGCATTTGGATTATGCCCCGAATGCTTAAGTACCCCCTTAGGAATGCGAGGTGCTGGTTACCTTTCTGGTCGGACGATTGCACAACCAGTACATTCGCCGTTTGGGCGGGCTGAGACGAAGCCGTAGCTTGTCCCAAGGCAGATTGGTTGAGTGATAATTGAGAAACTTGTTTCACAACCGAACCTACAATTTTCTTACTTGCACTACCCACAATGCCATCGGCATGTGGTCCAGGTTTGACCTTGGGATCGAAACTAGAATGAGGGGCATTAGGTATAATCTCATATAACAAACCAGACTCAGCATAGATCAAGTCTAGTTCCTGCGCACTAAAGATGGCTTGTTCCTCATTTTGCACTCCGGATGTGGAGACATCCTTCGCGATATATGGTAATAATGATTTGAGAAACCACTAAAGGAGGAATTCCGGCGGTATAAAGGCTTTGATTAATCTCTTCCGTCTACGCCACTCCTGAATATGATCAGAAATATGGGTGGCTTTATCTTGCCGAAATGTCGACAAGAGTTCAGTACCAACATCATATCATACTGGTAGCTGGAAGTGATTAAGGAAAGTCATCGCAAGGTCGTCGAACCAAGTAAAGGCACCCCTAGGTAAATCTATGTACCATTTTGCCAATTCTGTTACGGAGAGAAATTCCTATGGCTTGGGGTACCACAACAGACAGCTAGACTCCAGAAATCAATCTTTCCCAATATACAATAGAAATTAAAAACATCTAACACTAAAGGATCGAACCTCGTACCTTATTCCGGACGGTTGAAGTAGATCCCCGTTGAGCTTTCCAATCTTCAGCTTGAATTGTTATAGCACATCCTCAACAACAAGTAAACAATACAAGCATACTATATTTCATGGTGTTAGATCTATTCTAGCATATATAATCAATAATGTATAAGCATTTGACATATTCCAATGGATGCAACATTCATTCAAATACACATTACTGGACAGGAAAAGATATTTCTATTAATATGAATCAGAGATTACAAGTGACAACCTCTGACGGCACGTCTGCGAACCGGAGAAACTGAATCCCCCACTTCAGCCTCCACCACCTCAATTCTCCATCACTCCGATAGCCAGCTCACTAACAAAGGCAAGCTTGGGAAGAACACAACAGTGCTCCAAAGGGACAAAGGGATGCAGACTCAAGTATAGTTCTGGAAACAATGGACTATAGTTTCGGTACTCTCAATTCTCTCTTATTGTTTTCAATGTCTCAATGGTTCCTTATATAGCTTTCCAAAGTGATACTAAAAGGTTGAATCTGTGCGGTCTCAAGGCATATGGAAGGCCAGGAGTCATATGAGTTGGATTCAAGGCAAGGAACGGTCCAACAGTTTTGGATTATGCACACATCCCGATGTAGGCGGCTATATAGGGAATATCTGCATATGTACGCGGTTATCGGGGAAAAGGCCGCGTATATCGTTTTTCTAATGTTTTTAGGGATGGTCAATGATACATCAAAAGACAATAAATGGTCCAGAGGGAATAATGAGTCTACAGCGGGATAGGGGAAGGCCATACAATGTGTGATTCACCTAGTGTGGTGAAATCCGCTATAACACTAGCAAAAGGAAAGCTTGGGAAGAACACAAAAGTGCTCCAAAGGGACAAAGGGATGCAGAATCAAGTATAAATTCTGGCAACAATGGACTATAGTTTATTTTCTTTCAATCTCTCTATATGCCTTCAATGTACCAAGGGGTTCCTTATATAGCTTCACAAGGGATAATGAAGGGTCGAATCCAAGCGATCTCAAGGCATATGGAAGGCCAGGAGTCGAATGAGTCAGATCCATGTCAAGGAAAACTCCAAAAGGATTTGGAATATGCACACATCCTGATGTACGCGGTTATAGGGGTCACACCCGTGTATGTACGCAGTTATCAGGTAAAAGGCCGCGTATATCATTTTTCATATAGTTTTAGGGATGATCAAGGAAACATCAAAGGATAAAAGATGGTCCATGGGGTCTAAAGAGTCTGCAGTGGGACAGGGGAAGGCCGTACAAAGTGTGATTCACCTAGAGTGGTGAAATATTCTATAACAAATGCCCCCTAATGTGTGAGGTCAAAGGGATCATACGATGGCTGAAATACATTATAATTCCATCCTAGAAGTGGAGTGATGAAGGATCCCAAATGGAAGACCAACCACCCAATCAGCATAGTACAATGATACAACTCTACATATAACTGCAAGTACATATAGCAGTCCCGGATACATAAGAGTACAATGGCCATGAATAGGCATAATACATGATATCACATATGTGGTCATCGCCACGTACAATATACATAGATCAGAATCTCCATGATGAAGATATACAAAGGACCATGATCTCCAAAATGGCTAAAGATATACAATAGATCAAGATCTACATAGTGGCTGGACATATCTGACATACACTGGAATGAAGTCACGAGAGCTGAAATCTCATGAACACTGGCATGATCAAGGAGGTAGCATATAAGAGATGCCACCAATTTGGAAGGTCTGCTACACAAACCGCTACGAGTACATGTCCTACTATGCGAATAGAGGTGTCGAGGTCAAACATAGTAGTCCATCGTCTGATTACCGGTCATTGATGTATACTATTAACAGACACGAGATTACCCACCGATAATGAAAATGGGAATCAAGGTACTAGAGTGCAAACTAACAAGTGTGAATAGATATGTTTAGGTCAAACACTTGAAAGAATCCATCGATCAGGGGACATTGATGTATTCCCAAGAAACTGTCGATCGCGAGAGAACCTACCACTGATGACTGCAAGTCTCAAGGCACTCAAAAGGACTCTAGATTCCAATCCCAGAATAAATGATCTGAAGTCGATGGGATGAAATCCGCTGGAAGGAGGGCATTAAGGAATCCCCCATCATCCAACACGAGGTATTCAACAAAGCTGTCTAATGTGGAAGGACTCGATCATAAGGTGCACGAACCAGTAACTGTACCAGGAATGGCTGACATGCAAAGTCAAGATAACTGAGGAAGGGCCGACACAGGTTTCAACTTCCTTTGAACAAGAGCATAACGACGTATGGTGACTGAATGAAGGAAACATAGACTCGATATACAAACTGGGACATCTCTGTGACACAGGAGGCATCAACAGAGGTTCCATAGGGACTGGAAGCTTAACCAGTCGGTGGAGATAAACTCAGATAAATGAGTACAGCTCCTAGGTCAAAATATAACCAAACCAATGGATGTGATATACAGTGCTCTGTTCGAAGGCGACACGACTCGATAGCTACCAAAGATAACATCTTTCCTTGTCTGGCTTTTTGGTTTTTTAATTTTTTTTTGGACTTTTTCAGTTATTTGAAAATCTTGAAAAAATAATAAACTAGCTTTATAGTTACAAACTAGGAGGAGACGAATGTCATTAGGGAAAACAAACTAGTTCCAAGCATTGGAACATACCTATGCTCAATGCAAGGATACATGTGTAGGATATCGACACTCGGGGGAAAATCCCCTCCCGGTACAAAGGGAAATCAAGCTGCGAAGGATATATAAAATGGCTCTGCATGGCTAGACATGAGACAAGCTCGGGCTATATGGCTGAAGCGCAATGTCAGGGGAGCCGGCATAAAGCTCAATAAGGCAGGTAAAGCTCATGATAATGCATTCACAACTTGACATGAGGGAGTCCTGAGGGAAATAGGCCAGCATAAGATCAAGAGGAGTATGAGGCTCTTGCGAAATGTCATGGAAATACTATACAAAGGACTCCCGGACCTAAGAGAGGACTCACAGTATGGGTATCAAATGTAAAGGGGATCTAACTAGGATACCCATGTATAGGAAAGCTCTACCATTCACATAGTACCACTTCTAACAGCAGCATGAAGGTTCCGTGATACCATGGAATGGGTTCGTACCTAAGGTTAAGATGGAACGGTCATAAGGAAATGCATAAGTGCAAGCGGATGTGAAATCCTAACCTATATTCTAGTTCAGACATAATACCTGTGATAGGCACGAATAGGTCAAAACCTCAGAGAGAGTGTACAAAAATTGGACCCTGCATGACAACCATATTAGTCCAAAACAAACCAAAATAGTCAATAAAGAATCCAAACTATAGGATATAGGGAGGAATGATCATGACAACCACACCGAAAGGAAACAATGCGATGAACGATGGGACATAAAAAGGAAAGTAAGGTGTAGACCCAATGTTCATGCATCCACTACCACCCCCATGAGGATGACCACTGGTGTAAAGACCGAGCGAAGGGAGTCAACATCCTCCACGAATGGAGTAGAGGGAATAATGTGACCACTTCAAATTTATAAGCAGGGTAAGGGGTTGTGATGCCCCCAAGTCTGACACCAGGGTCCATACTAGGACCAAGACGGGTGATAGGATACCAGGCATGCCGAAAATAAAAGGACCTGAACTCAAGAGAGCATAAATATACTCAAGTAACCACGATCCCAAAGGCCAACTAGCACACAAAGAGCACACTCCTAAGAAAATCTATAGCCAAAATACAAGCAAACCAAGGGGAGGATATGTGAGCTCCCGAATGCAGCAGGTATGTCTCACCTAGGAGAGGCTCCAAACTCCCATACACTACAAGCGGAGGTACGTAACCAATTATAGTGGCCCTCGGCTTCAACGCGTAAATCGACTGTGCTGTCCGACCCCAACCTGGCCGGGACACATGCAGAATAACCTTTACAAGTACCCCCTCAATATCCTAGGTAAGGTCACTAAGGTCACCTCAATATAATCAAAGCTCAGGTGGATAGTTGCAGGTGGGATTGACCGTATGGGCAGGGTAGCAAAGCCCAAAACTCTCGAAAGAGCCCCCAGATATGAATACAATCCTGGAAATATCTCTGGTGCTACTCAGTTATGACTAGGGGTCATCCCAATCAATAACCGCTCACACTGCCTCATGCTTAACTCCCTTTTGAGAGGAGGATCCTGAGAACGATGGTTATACCAAGGATTTCACACACTCCCTAGACAGACACCTAGATGTTGTTGTTTAGTGATCTTGGAGAATTGACTTACAATGAACTATTCCAAGATCCTAAAACCTAAGCTTGTTGGTGCACCCTAGAAAAGAAAAGAGTGTAATTCATTTTAATTTAGCGTTGATTTTAATTGGCTGTAATTACTCAAAGGGAAATGGCCGTGCAACTAGTGATATGAAGACTCAGCAGTGAAATAAAAGTGCACAGCATAACAAACAATGCTAAGTGAAATCTTTGTCAAAAGAAAAATAGGGTATGCCACTACATGAGATGCATAAATATATATTCCTTTCCGAATGCCAATGCAGTCCTTCCTATATGAAAGCCTAAACACAACTCTCATCCAAGCAATCCAATGCAAGTACCTTCTCAAATCCATATCTAAGATGCAACTAAGAGTGCAACTACTTTGTATTTTTCAATATAAAAGAATGAAAAATGCAATAAAAGTCATCTAAAACTCTCAGTCTCTGTAGCAAGTATAAAATACAAGCCCAACAAGACACCAAGACAAAAAGAGTAATGCACTAATGGAAAAACAAAAAGGATAAATGACTAAAACTACTTTCAAAGAAAAATCAATGAAAAAGCTGTCTCTGGTCACAAAAGAAGCATCCAACAGACAACATCAGACCCAAGGAAGACCCAACCACACTCACAACCCACCCAGCAACTTCCCACAACATCAAACTCACCAAAAGGGAGGATGTACGCGACTGTATAAAGAACAGTTGCGTATGTATGTGACTTTTGGCCAAAACTCCGCGTATGCAGAGAAGGCAGTGGTAAAAAGAAGGCCAAGGCCAAACCAATAAAGGGGAGTGTCAATGGACAAACATACTATAAAGTGCGACATAGAAACAGGGAGAAACAAAGAGCAAGTCAATAATATCAAGCCCATTGTGCCCCCAACCCCAAAGAAAAAAAAGGAACGTCCCCAGCGGAGTCGCCAATTCTGTTAAGGAGAGAAATTCCTATGGCTTGGGGTACCACAACAGACAGCTTGACTCCAGAAATTAATCCTTTCCAATATGCAATAGAAATTAAATGTCTAACACTAAAGGATCAAACCTCGTACCTTATTCCAGACGGTTGAAGTAGATCCCCGTTGAGCTTTCCAACTTCAGCTTGAATTGATAGATTACTTCCTCAACAAAAAGTAAACAATACAAGCATTCTATATATCATGGTGTTAGATCTATTCTAGCATATATAATCAATAATGTACAAGCATTTGACATGATCCCATGGATAAAATATTCATTCAAATACACATTATTGGACAAGAAAAGATATTTCTATTAATATAAATAAGAGATTACAAGATACAACCTCTGACGACACGTTTGCGAACCAGAGAAACTGAATCCCCCACTTGGGCCTCCACCACCTCAATCCTCCATCTCATGATAGCAAGCTCACTAGCAAAAGGCAAGCTTTGGAAGAACACAAAAGTGCTCCAAAGGGACAAAGGGATGTAGACTCAAGTATAAATTCCGGCAACAATGGATTATAGTTTCTTTGCTTTCAATCTCTCTATATGCCTTCAATGTACCAAGGGGTTCCTTATATAGCTTCACAAGGGATAATGAAGGGTCGAATCCGAGCGATCTCAAGGCATATGGAAGGGCAGGAGTCGAATGAGTCGGATCCATGTCAAAGAAAACTCCAAAAGGATTTGGAATATGCACACATCCCGATGTACGCGGTTATAGGGGTCACACCCGCGTATGTATGCGGTTATCGGGTAAAAATCCGCGTATATCATTTTTCATATAGTTTTAGGATGATCAAGGAAACATCAAAGGATGAAAGATGGTCCATGGGGTCTAAAGAGTCTGCAGGGGGACATGGGAAGGCCATACAAAGTGTGATTCACCTAGAGTGGTGAAATCCACTATAACAGACAATTCTGTTATGAAGAGAAATTCCTATGGCTTGGGGTATCACAACAGATAGCTTTGACTCCAGAAATCAATCTTTCCCAATATGCAATAGAAATAAAATGTCTAACACTAAAGGATCAGACCTCATACCTTATTCCAGACGGTTGAAGTAGATCCCCGTTGAGCTTTCCAATCTTCAGCTTGAATTGATATAATACTTCCTCAACAACAAGTAAACAATACAAGAATACTATATATCATGGTGTTAGATCTATTCTAGCATATATAATCAATAATGTAAAAGAATTTGACATATTCCAATGGATACAATATTCAATCAAATACACATCATTGGACAGGAAAAGATAGTTCTTATTAATATAATTGAGAGATTACAAGATAGATACAATCTCTGACGGCACGTCTGCGAACCGGAGAAACTGAATGCCCCACTTGGGCCTCCACCACCTCAATCCTCCATCTCATGATAGAAATCTCAATAGCAAAAGGCAAGCTTGAGAAGAACACAAAAGTGCTCCAAGGGACAAAGGGATGCAGACTCAAGTACAAATTCCGGCAACAATGGACTATAGTTTCGTTGCTCTCAATCTCTCTATATGCCTTCAATGTACGAACGGGTTCCTTATATAGCTTCACAAGGGATAATGAAGGGTTGAATCCGAGCGATCTCAAGGCATATGGAAGGCCAGGAGTCGAATGAGTCAGATCCATGTCAAGGAAAACTCCAAAAGGATTTGGAATATGCACGCATCCCGATGTACGCAGTTATAGGGGTCACACCTGTGTATGTACGCGGTTATTGGGTAAAAAGCCGTGTATATAATTTTTCATATAGTTTTATGGATGATCAAGGAAACATCAAAGGATAAAAGATGGTCCATGGGGTCTAAAGAGTCTGCAGCGGGAAAGGGGAAGGCCATACAAAGTGTGATTTACCTAGAGTGGTGAAATCCGCTATAACACTTTGCAGTACCCTTTAGATACCACTTAGATAAGTAAAATTTCTTCTGGACTTCATCATGCTCCTAATGTCAAGAATCATGCCAAGATTCTCAAGCTTTGAGATCTACCGTAGTCACTCCCTCTTAGGTTGAGCACCATCCTCCCTCTGCATCTGTATTAGGACATTGGGGTGATAGGTAGTCTCCTTTGTTGTTAGTCTTCTTTGTATCCATCTATGCCACTTGTCAAGGACACTAGATATAAGGATCCTTCATCTCTAACTTTGTTGCAAGTTTTCTCTTATCCTTTATAGGATTCTATATTCAACCTTGTAGTAAAGGTTGGGATCTCCATCATTCTAGTTTTCTCTTGTCCTTTATAGGATTCTATCTTCAACCTTGTAGTAAAGGTTGGGATCTCCATCATTCTAGTTGATCCTCAAGTATGTGATATCCCATGGGTTCCTATTGAGCTTGTACAAATTCTTTTGCACATAGGTGGTTCTCTGTATAGAGTCTCAAACCATATAGTCTGTTTGATTTGTTCTTCTACTTTGATTACACCAATTTTCTAGTGTAATATCCACTATTGAAGAGGTGTGTCTATTTCCTAGATCAATGTCTTTCCATAATCGACTTTCATTGTTGATAGAAACCATGAAAATTACTTCGTATCTTTTGATACTTCGATCGATAGTACACTCGATCTTGTAGATCTTCTTGGAAGACTTCATAAAACTTCCCTTCATGTCTTGAGCTCATATCCAAACATCATTCCATATGATCAACTGGTACCTCTAGAACGTATCATCCTTTTTTTCTTCCTTCTTGGGACATTCTTTCACAAAGTGTCATTTCACATCACGATTGAACTATTGAGTTGTAAGATTTCCTTCTATTCTTAGTGGGAACATTCTTCATTCTTTCTCTTTCTCTTCTTCAATCAATACTGCATTTCCCCATATGTGCTCTTCCTACTAGAACATCTCTCTTGAATGAATTCAAAAAACCATTATGCTTCTACTTCTTTCACATTGTCTTCGACAGCTTTTAATTTCTCTTTGAGATAAGATCTTCTTGTGAAGTAGTCATGACATTACACGTTCACATTTTTGAGTTGAGTTATCAAGGTCATATTTGTACATAATTCTTATTGCATTGAACATATGCTTGGGAGTCTTCAAGGATGTTACATATGAGATATAATGGAGACGGAAATACTCCTCTTTGTTTTGATTTGACTTCATCTCTGTCTTGGATCTGCAGCTCTTTCTTTGGCATAGTTCTTAATGCTTCTTCAAGTATGGTAAGCACTCTATAACTAATGCTTAGAAGTTCTTGATTCTTTCAAGCTTGTCCTCAAGATTGATATTGTTTGTCATTATGATAAAAATGAGAACCTCAAATAGAAATAAAGAGGATGAAACTTACCAGTGAGAATGCTTCAACTTGATGCTTGCTTAAAGGATCTTTTGAAAGACCGATTCTGGTGGTCCTAGGGTTTGATAGAGAAACTCTAAGTTTTCAACTTAGGTATCTTTCAGATCTGATTGGATAGAAATATGCGCCTATTGAGCCGTAAAAAGACTACATTTTATTCATCTTTTATATAACATTTGACACTTTATTCCTATCTCATCCTTCCATAAAACCATTAATATTCACCACTTTCATAATAAATATAGGTTTATATTACCATTTTCCAAATCATTTATTTTTGAGTATTTTGAGTGAATTTGTGGTTAATAATTGAGAAAAATAACATATTTTCATTATACTATAAGGTTGGATGAGTTTGGTGATGCTTACAGGTGTATTTTAAGACTTTAACAAGATCAAAAGTGATCACCTAGCCTCATATTCGAATTTCATCTTCTAGATGTGAGCTTACTTCAAGGAGAAGATCATGGAGGTGTGGAGAGAATATCTCATCCAATATTTGTTGGAGAATTTTGAGGGATGAGTTGTAGATTTGTTGAGGATTTTGAGGGATAAGTTGAGAGAATTGTGGATCTGTAATTATGATTAATTATCTTGAATTCATGTATAAATAGGAGTGCTCTCTCCTCATTTTGGTTAGAGGCTTCTCTAGTGGTTTGGAAGTAAATAATAGCTAGATCTTTTGAGATAGTCATGGATTTGATCTTGTTGTAATAGTTTTCATGTTTTAGAATAGATATTTTGATCTCTCCCTATTTTGATGTATTGTTTATGAATTTGTTGTGTTGATTTTATGTGGGCTCACAAGTTAAATATTGATTTGCTCTATATCAGTTTATTTCCTGCAATTTCATGTTTTAGATTTCTTTTCATGTCATTTTCTATTTTCATAACTTAGATTCGATTTTAGTTGTAGAATAAGTTAGTCATACTCCGCCCATGCATATATTTTGTATATACCTCACAAGTTTACGCTCTCTCTGGGTTGACAATTAAATAGTTGGATATATGTTATAATTTGTTTAATATTTTTCCCCAACATTTTGGCGTCGGTGCTAGGGAGGTTCTAAAAGGGATCAAAGTTTAGATAGAAAGATGGATTACTTTTTCATTACACAGCAAGGGGGAGGGGGAAACAGTAAGACCCAAGGACGAATTCACTACAGAATTTCTAGAATTTTCGTGGTGTAACAGCCAAATGCATCCACTATAGTGGGGTGCCCCAAATCCTTGTTGTTCCTTTGTTTTCACAAGTGTGTTCATTTTTTCTGCAAAGTATTTTTTCTTCTTCTGTAAATGCGAGTTTGTTTCATGCGAGTTTTATTTTACAGTTTTGTAGTGTAAAGTTTCCATTGTTTTCATTTTTGGGCGCCTTTATTTCATACTAACATGCTTCTAACTTTGTATCTATTCGTTTTTGTTTTGTACAGATTTTTGTGCACCTTTTATTTATGTTTTTTCACTCGTTTTATGCTACTATTTTTTGTGCTTGTCATATACTCGTTTTTTCTAATACATGATTTGATTTCAGTCAAATCATTTTAGGATGAGCATAAGTCTAGATCAACTCTCTCAACTCCTAGAAAAAGCAAGGATCTCCTCTTCCCAAGAAAAATGAGATCTTGATAGCAGCTAAAATATTTACTACTCCTCCTAAAGTGAAAGAAGAATTGACATTTGAAGAATCATGCATATTAGATGAGGAGCACCTATTTGCACTAGATATTGAAAGGGAGGAAGAAGCAATAACGAGTGATCAACATCTTGAAGAATATCATGCAAACGGAAGCTACATCGAACGATGGATCCAAGTAAGTACTAGTTTAAATCAGTTTTGTTTTTGCTTTTATTTCATTAACTTACATTTTCAGCATTTAGTTTCGCATGTTTTTATGCATCTTAGATTTTATTTTGTAAAATTATATTTGAATTTTTGTTTACTTTGTTAGATATATGGTTACATTGGAAATTACATTTTATGTAACTAATCTTTAATTTTTTAGAGTAGGTTTTTTTTATTTTTTAATATTTAGTTGAAAATTAGATTTGTTTTAATTTACTTTAATGATCCTATTTGTTAAAATTTTATTTCTTAATATTTTTAATCACTATTGTTTTTAATGTTGTAAGGATTTAAAAATAATTCTAATCTTTCAAATTTAAAAAAATTTGTGAAAATTTTGGTCTCTTTTTATTTTTATTTTTCACTTAATAATTTTTTTGTTATCCTAAAAATAAAAATAAAAATGCATTAAGAATTAGTTTCTTTTAACAATTGAAAATAAATTAATAAAAAAACAATAAACATAAAATAATAAACAAATGAATAAATATACATATTAGTTTGCATTAAAAATTATTTATATTTTTATCTTTTGAATTTAAAAGCACTTTTTATTTTTTTTAATAGGAATAGTATAAAAAAACAATGTATATTTATTTTAAATATTAGTTTTAGTCTTTCTAAAAATATTTTTTTAAATAAATTGTAAAGGCTTATACACATTAAAACATTTTAATTTTAAACATAAAAATTAAATATTAAATATTAAAACAAGACCTGCAAATTTTTAAATAACATATATAATAAAAAATGAATAGAAGATGAAATGATCCATCCTTTAGCCTATTCTTTCAGCCCATCTTTAGATTTCTCTTTCAGCCTATCTTTCTGATCTGTATAAAAAAAATCTATAGCCTATCTTTCAGGCTATCTTTCTGATCTGTATAAAAAAAATCTATTTTTCAATATATACAGGCTGAAACCTACAAAGATTTAAAAAAAAAACTTATAAATTAAAAATGAAATAAAACAAAATACATTAATAAAAAAGAATTCTGAACCCTGTCTGAGCATTCATCTTTCCATACGAAACCTGCAATCAAAACAAAGATACAAACAAGATTTCTTGGATTTGTGAGCCTGCAAATTTGTTCGCCATCTATAGCCACCCAATTCTTGATCTATGCATTCACCATTCCACACTAAAATCTGCATAAAAATCAATATATATCTTCTACAATATGTTGAGCCGGTGTTATTACCAGTATCTGAACTTATCGCTAAAATAGAAAAGGGATATAACACCGATTCACTTTACACCGAGTTTGGAATCGTTCGTAACCACCCATAAACAGATTTGCTCCAAGGATCCTTTCTGTTTCATTTTTTAATTGGTAGCCAAGTAGATGGCTCACAGCCAGTTCTATTTCTAGTTGAAACTCATTCAATCAGACATCTTGGCATCAAAATTCTCCGCCGGTTTCAGCGCCTCGACATTCTCTACCGGATTCACCACGAGATTCACCACGAGAATAGAGGTGGCAGTTCCAGATTCCATCTTCTCGTCAATACATGTGGTGCATCTCCACTCAATCCAACCTTCCAAATCATATTCCTCGTGCCCATGCCGACCGGCACAAAGGCGATCCACCATGCTCTCCACCACCCCAAGAATTGCTATCTCCACCAAAACGTCTATAAGAGGGCTGACTGAGCTGTTGGAATCATGGGATCCCTCTGACAAGGAATGATTATACTTGGGATAACTCAATCAATTTGGATATGTACAAGGGGATCTTAAAATGTCTCTGATGCTGGGTGATAAACTACTTTTTATGCCCCTTGGGAGATGGTGTTCAGTTCCACCACCTATACTTTATCCGCCTTTGTGCAAGAAGCCGTGATAGTCACTGTAACTACGGCTGCCTTTGTGACTGAAATAAGAAATGAGAGCTTGTGAATGCCATCGATAAGTAATCGTTCTTGGGCTTCTTTTGTCGCTAGTTGGGGTGCCCTCGTGTACCTTATTATTTTGTTTTGGAGTAGTCATACCAATAGGAAAAACAACATTATCAGGTAGGGTTTGTATTTTGTGAATTTCAGATTTGACAATCACCTCCGTTAGTTCAAACAACACAAAATACAACCCATACCATCTCCAGACCATCCAAGCTAGCGATCCATCTATCCAACCCATACCTCCTTCCACTTATGGGATAAATGGGAATGAACTAGTCGCATGAGCACGAAAAATTGTTTTTCCCCTCATCCACTGAATGCATACATTGAGAGTTATACTATTTTATTATTTGCAATGTGTTACATCAGATAAGAAACATTTTGGAACTCAGCTGCACTATTTATATTGAACGTTGCGAGATATTCACTAGTGGCATTAGAGTGTAGGAATATTTATGAGCTAAAAAGGAAGAAGAAATAGTTTGCAACTATTGTATGTTTTATCCTGTGATTTCTGTAGAATGTTGGATTTTGTTATACGGCATGCAAAGGAACAAATGGCAGAAATGAGCACAAATCCTAGAAATCACATACCTGTGTTGGCCGATTCGTGGTTGATTAGGTTAACAAAAATAAAATTGGCAGGATGTATGTTGGTCGACGAAATTAGGAGATGTTTCTCCATGCAGGGGAAGAGTATGGATGTATGAAATGAAACAAGGTGGAACGTGTCGTGGAGGCAGGGAGCCAGAAATGGAGAAGAGTGCAGTAAGAGCGGTCAAAAGTCAGTCAAGAAGGTCGAGAGCGAACTGATGTAACTACAAAAACTTGATGAGAAAACTGCAAATCACCTCAGAGAAAGTGTATTCATGGTATGCTAAGCTCTGCAAAATGATGAATAGTCTCCCCAACCATGTCGACAACTCTTGTATCTCAGTGCCTTTTCTTTTCACATTTTCTTGTGAGGCCAAAACATCATTGGTGCACCTTGTAACTTCTTGCCTCAATCGTGAAATCTCAGCATCACGGCTTTCTAACTTTGATTGCAAGTTTTCAACCCCTACAAGGAGTCCTTCTGAAAGCTGATGCAAGTCTTTTAGTTTGTTTGATGTAGCAGAAAGTTTGGCCACAGTGTTGCCACGAGAAGACTCCAGATTTTCCAATGCAACCTTTTTTTAGCTGAATATTTTTCTCCAGTTCCTTTACTTTACTTGATAAATTCTCTAATTGCATGTACGCTACATCAAATGCTTGCATAAGTTCCTCCACTTCTTGGTTCTTGGATGACAAGGTATCATGCAGGGATGTTGCTTACCACGAAGAACTTTACGGCTTTCTTCAGCGCTCGACAAACACCTAAATTCTTAGTGAGACTAACCCACCACTGAATTAACTTTACATTTGAATGCATATCAAGATGGGACAGATGAGATAGGTTTGAAGGAGAGAAAGGAGAGATGGAGAGAAACCTCACAGGGTAGGTAGATGTGTGATCCAAGTGAGCAAGAGACAAGGACGCTTAGTTATTCAGTTAGGGTTATATCTTCTATTTTACATAAATACTATGACAAAAGCATGCTGTGCGTTATCAGTTCCACTGTAGTCATGCCCTTTGTACTTAGTAGAGCAACCAATTTTTCGCTTACGCTCGGCTGAAGTTCCATCCTCTTGCAGAAGCCTCTGCCATGATCTCTGGACACTCTCTAACCATTGAATCAGGCAATGAAAACAGGGCTATGACAACTGGACTATTTACAATTATTATGGAATCAACTAGTATCCATATTAAGCTGATGATTAGGGTATTTCTAGAATAATTAAGCAATTGGAAAGCCATCACTCTGCTCACCTGCCCTTGGTTTTTTATGATAATCTCATTTGTCATGATGCTATATGGTAGATTTTGTATTTATTTATTTGGCTTTTATAACGTGCCATTTAATTTCTCTTTTATGTTATAATCATGATGAGAAAGTGTATTCACGGTGTCTTAGGTCGTATATTTAAGTGAATAGCACTCTGTGATTGGATAGAGTGTTATTTATTTTATATAGTAGTGCCTATTTTTATTAAAAAAAATCCGAGACAAGAAAATAGGTCGAACCTAACCCACTAATTTTGAAATTGTAGCAACAACAGAGATTTGCCAGAAGTTATTTTGTGTCTGTGGCTGTCAAAATATAAGAAAAGCATCAGTTGGAAGATTGCTTGCTGCCACCTACATTAATTAATAAATATCATCTATCTTAGCGTTAAATAACTCTTATGTGTTGGTTTGTTTTTAATGCTGTTTTTTTTATTTTTTATTTTTATTTCACAACCTACCACCAGCGCGCAGCTCTCCATACCTTCGCTGCCATCTCCTGTGATCTTCTGCTCAATGCCAATTGACTGCTTCCATTTTTGCTCCATCAAATCCACAAACAAAACTAGATATTACTTTAGTTCAGGTACTTCAGTTATCTCTTTCGAATGCAATAAAGATATTAATAAATGATGATGAGTTGCTATGCATAGCAATCATATTATTAGTTACTACTCATGAAAAATGAAAAATAATAGCAAACATATTACTAATTATTGTTAATGATTTTAAAAAAGTGGTCACTAATTAAGAATAACAATCATATCATATATAAATATATAATATAAATATATTTATAATGTTGAGAATGTTGTACAAATATATAATTGACAATAATGTGGATGGTGGGAGTAATTCAAAATTTTGTAGAAATACATAAATTGTAACCATTTAAATGGTGGGAACATTTGAGAATACTTTATAAATGTATAAATGACAATAATTTAGATGGTAAGGAGCAATGGAAAATG
>LPNX010930324.1:225405-359619 GCA_001517045.1 Pseudotsuga menziesii | reverse complement strand
GGGGGGGGGGGGGGGGGTGGAACTATTCATTACCATTTTACATATTCATCATCTCATTCACCATTAACCAAGATATCTTTCCCGAACTATGTTTTGTAAACATTGCTATATATATTGGCATGATTCATAATATGAAGAAAATGATTTCTAATACACATTGATGGTTCATCATTTCTAATGCATAAATCTTATATATTGTAGAAAAAATACAAGTAAAATGAGAAAATGCTGTTAACACAAGAACCAACATTTGTTACACAAGAACCAACATTTGTCACACAAGAACCAACCATAAGAAAAATTGTTGCCACTCACGTATTTCAAAATCATGGAATGATTTACTGTTACATACCATCATCATGTAAAGCCCATCTACAAAGTGTTATAGCTCAAAATGACACATCTCTTCCTGTGACCACTTTCCCATGATTCCGTCACATGTCAACACTTCCATGACGACACTTCATGAAAGTCATTGAAAGTCACTGAAAAAACACCTATCTTGGAGGACCCATATCTTGAGTTCTGTAACTCTGTTTGACCTCATTTCTACATCGTTGGAAAGGTATTTTAGTTATCTAAAACTTTCCTGAAGACACCAAAGTCTGAAAATGCCCAAAAATACCCTTAAAATGTGTTTTTTTTGTATTCATGACTCTCCTTAAGGAATAGTCACGAATCATACGCGAGTTTCATGTTTTACAAGTCGCGAATGTCTGTATTCGTGGGTTGTCCTACTACATACCCGTGAATATGTATATTAACATTAAAACATAAAAACACGCCTTTTGAGTTAGTTTGGGTAGTTATACAACTGACTCCTTCAGTTGTAACCACTTTGTCTTCGCCCCTAACTCTTCTTTAGCATATAAATAAAGGTAGGGAGGTCTATGAAAGGGGACTTTGAATTTATGCATTGTTATGCTGGAGGAATCAGGACTCTCTTTGCCTACACCTTTTCCCTGGAGGTCTTCCCTTAGTGTTGTAGAGCTTGGAGGCTGAGTTCTTTGGAGAAGAGAAACAGCAGAACCAGATCGAGGTTTCGTGAGGTGCCAAACTTGAAGAGAAGGTATACTTGTACTTGTTTTCAAGATCAATAAAGATGTGATGTCCTTCTTCTTCCCAAATCATTGTTCAATGTGTGATTGAATCTCTGTTTATGATCATATTATAATGTTATTCAGATCATTGTTTCATATTCATTTGATTATCATTTTCTTATATGTGGTCATAATGGCTTGAGGAAGGTATAACTTGTTTTGCAGGTCTCTTGGAGCGAGAGGAGAAAGAAGAGGATTGAAGAGAAAGCTTGGACCATCCTTCGGTTAGTCAAGTGTGGACCTTTCTCATCTTTGAATCTTGTTTATATATACTTGCTGAACATTGTGCATCTCTCTTTCAACCCCAGTACGTTGATGGCCTCTTAAACCCTAACCATAGGACACTTTCCTTTACAACAGAACTGGCGAATCCGCTAGGGATAGCCTTTTCTGTTTGGGGTTTCTCTTGATTCTTTTCAGTTTTTGCATTGTTTCAAGTCCTTTTTTCCACTTAGGAACACCTTTCCGGTCTGATTACACACTTCCCCTACCTTCTTTGGGTAGTTTTTGACCTTTTTTGGGATTTTTCTACATATTCGCGAGTTGTTGTTCTAAACAGTCACGAATACAGTCTTGTATTCGTGGGTTGCTTCATTGAACAGTCACGAGTCATTCGCGACCCGCCCTTATAGACAGTCACGAATACTCCTGGAAGTGGGGATTTTTAAAGTTAAAGATTGCTTGGTCTTTTCCGTGGGTAATCCTTGTTTCTGAGTGGATTTTATTTATAAATGATGTTTGGCCTGTCTGGGTACCCCTGTTGATCACAGTTTGTGCTTTTTCGGAAGCCCTTGAGCCTTTTTGCTTGGATTGTTTACTGTCTGCATGCTGAAGTATTTTGGCCGGTTTGGGTTGTAGGTTAAAGTGTCTTTGTTCAGACCCGTGTTCAGGATCTTGGGCTCTATTTTTTCAGTCTGTCTTCTGATAGTGGCTGATTCTCACTTGCCTTTGTAAGCCTGCAGTGATTCTTGTCATTGCTTGCACCCAAGCTAGGGTTCCTAGCCTTCCTTGGTTGTATTTTGGTTTTGTTAGCATGTGTGTTTCAGTTCTTTGATTTTATATAGTTTATTTGATTCAATTTCACTCAAGTCTAGTGTATCTTAGGTGCATGCTAGAGTTTTAGCCTTTTATAGCATTTGGTTTGTTCTTTGCTCTTCCCCCTTGCCTCCTTTGCTTGGTATGATTTTTGGATTATGTTTTTGGTTAGCCTCTGTTCTTGACTTTGGTTTGATTTTCAGAAGCTTTTTGGTGTTGGTTTCCTTCTTCTTTTGTTGGTTAACTTCACTTTGCCAAAATAGTAGACTTGTCTTTTATACAAGCCTTCCTTTCCAAGTAGGGTTTATACTGACTTTAGAGCACTCTAGAGTTTGTTTGGTGGTTGTTTAGCAGAGTTCCTTTTGCTTTGTTCTTGTTATCTGCATGCTTTTGATTCGTAGGTAGTTTTTCTTTTGCCTTTATAAAAAGAAAATTAAAAAGAACGTTTACTTGTTTGTGCTGCTTGCCCCCCCCACCTCTTTCTTTGGCTTGACCTTGTTGTACGAGGTACTGAGCAACCTTTGTTTGTAGGTTTAGATTGATACTTGGGACTTGTTGACCTTTGTTTATGTCAGTCTTATTGCTCAGTCTCTTCATTCCAAAGTTGTTGGCTTGTCTATCTTTGTGAGCCTTCCTTTCAAGAGAGGTTTATATTCAACTTTAGGGAGACCTAGGGTTTGTTTTTGGGGTGTAGAGTAGTTGTCTATTTGCTTTGCTTTCAGTAATTGCTTGCATTAGTTGATAGGCTGATTTTTATTTTGCATTTATAAAAGAAAAATACAAAAAAATATGTTTGCTTTATATGCATATAGATTAGGTTTTTAGTCTAGATTGCATGGCATATCATTGTTTTTGAAAAAATATAAAAAGATTTGATCTTTTTTGGCTTTCAAGTTTTCTATTTGAAACTATAAAGAGAATAGTTTTTGCTTTTGCATATCATATCTCTTTCCTTAGTCATTTTGTTTCAATCTTGAGTCAAAACACCACCAGTTTACCATTCCATTTCCTCTTGAGTAAGAAACAACCCTTTAAAATGAACGTATAATTTAAAATTTACTAGTAAGTTTTGTTTTTTAGGGGCCATACACCAACTAGCTTAGGCTAGACTTGTGGGCTAGGAAGTGTAAACTTCCCACAAGTTATAAAACTCAAACGTAGTGGACCTATCACTAGGTAAATCCTTTTCTACATTGATCGTATCTGGGAAGCTCCTCTCAAACGGGAGTTAAGCACTAGGCCGTGTGGAGGCTTGGACAGAGGAGATAACCCTCCGAATCCTTGTCAAAATGTAACCCAAGACTTTTACGCATCTTGGGATTCTGTCCTAGATAGAGTTTCAGGCTTAGCTACCCTGCCCATGCATACGAGTTCGGATGACGACTGTCCCCCCAGACTGTCAATTTAGTTAAGGTAGCCTCTAGTCTCTTTGACATCTAGGGTTCATACACAGGTACACCAAAAGGTTATTTCTGGTTGACCTTGGACGGGCTTGGAAGGTAACCCTTGTGGAAAGTGCAGGAGGGTGGTGGATGATTCCTTCGCTTGTGCCTGAGAACCACCTCAAGGATGCCAAGTAATCGTTCATCAGCTTTCTTCTGGAAAGTACATCTTATACCTGTTTGTCTGTTTGGGATTTAGGAATTTTTAGTGAGTGCTGTGTGGTTTGTCTGTACTTAGAGGGCCTTTAGGTGTCTTCTTTGTAATTTTGGTTGACCATCAACCTCAGACTTTGTCTCTTGTTTTGAATCTATGGATAACACCCATTTGAACACCAACCAAGAGATCCCCATGATGGGAGCTCCTTGTCCTATTCCTCTCACAGGGAATGTTGGTGTTCCCTTGATGGCCACCTTGAATCTTTCGGGATTCACCCTAGGGCTACCAGTGTGGTTGTTTTCCACTCCAACTGTCTTGAATGCTCCTGATGCTTCTCAAGTAAGCTCCTTATATCAAGGGCATCAAAACACTGTCTCCCCTTCACCTGTAGTTAGTTTTCCTCCTCCTTCTACCTCATGCGGTGAAAGTACTAATACTAGTAACCGGCAGTCTAGAAAGGAGTAAAAGAAGGAGGAATAGGAAGAAAGAGTAGAAGCAAGGGGGCACCCGTTCAACCTCTGCAAGTCAATTTGAACCTCACCACCCAGCCTCAGTTGTTCAGGCTAGGGGCACCCATCCAACCTCTGCAAGTCATGTTGGATCTAGTCACTCAACCTCTGGTGTTCACGTTGAGTGCACCCATTCAACCTCTGGTTTTCAAGTTGAACCATCCTATCCAACCTCTGTTGTTCATGTTGGAGCTATCCATCCAGCCTCTGGTGATCAAGCTGGTGGGATCCTTCCAAAATTTTTAGGTCTTGTCTGATCCTATCACTCAACCTCTAGTGTTCAAGCTGAGTGCATCCGTTCAACCGTTAGTTTTCAAGTTGAACCTCCCCATCCAACCTCTGTTGTTCAAGTTGGATCCATCCATCTAGCCTCTGGTGTTCACGCTGGTGGGATCCTTCCAACCTTTCCAGGTCATGTCGGATCCTATCACTCAGCCTCTGGTGTTCATGCTGAGTGCACTCGTTCAACCTCTGGTGTTCAAGTTGAACCTCCCCATCCAACCTCTGTTGTTCAAGTTGGATCCGTTCACCCAGCCTCTATTGCTCACGCTGGGGGCACACACTCAACTACTGCAAAGCATGTTGATCCTAACCATTCAGCCTCTGCTGTGCATGTTGATGGTGCCTAGTCAACCACTGCGAGTCATGTTGACACTGTTGACAAGTCTACCCATTCAAAACAAAAGCTCAAGTTTCCTTGTAAGCTTTGTGAAGGAGACCACCTTACTTATAAATTCCCTTCTATTGCTGAGGTACGAAGAGTTTGGATTCATGGTCATCCCATTTTTGAACATTATGGAGTCTCTCAACAACCATCCTCTCTTAGTGAGGTTGGACCCAGTCACCCAGCCTCTGTTGTTCACGCTGGGGGAAAAATCTCATCCTCTGCAGGTCATGTTGAGAGAAAACAGTCAGCCACTGCTAGTCATGTCGATACCGTTGAGAAAGCTGGTCGTTTGAAGCATCATCTTAAGTTCCCTTGTGTGCTATACAAGGGAGATAATCTTACTCATCTGTGCCCTGCTATCCCAGAGGTGCAAAGAGTGTGGTCCAAGACTCATGGATTTCGTTCTTCTGAACACCCTATAGTTTCTCAACATCCTACTCAACCTTTGGTTGATCAAGTGGTCGAACAAATCTCAGATTTGGTTGATCCCACTCTTCTTTCAGAGAGTGCTCCTCATGTGATTGAACCAATGTCATCTTTGGTCAATCCCACTCTCCCTTCGGAGAGTGACTTTCACCAAGCGGTTGAATCGATCCCAGTATCGATCAATCCCACTCTTCCTTTGGAGAGTGAAGTGTCTACTAGTCACATTTTCTTCACTGCCAGTTCAGATCTTACTGAACAAGGGGGCACTGAACTTGCTTCAGATCAACCCCCACCAAGCTCTCAGATTGCTTCCTTTGATTGGGATAGCCTATTTGAGCCGCGCCTTCCTTCCCATGCACCTTTCCAGATAAAGGTCAAAATTGAACCCTATACAATTGCTCGTTGCATTGTTGATGAAGGAGCCTCAGTTAGTATTTTTTCTGCTCATGCTTGGAGAGGTATGGGATCTCCCAGCCTTATGTCAACTGCTAGTCAGTTACTGGCGTTTGATAGAAGAACTTGTATAGCTTTGGGAATTCTTGCTCAAACACCTGTTACTTTGGGTGGGAAGACCGTCTTAGTTGACTTCATGGTGATAGAAGACCCCTTGGAGTTTAATATGCTCCTTGGACGTGATTATGTCTATGCCATGCAAGCTATGGTGTCAACATTCTTTCATGTGATGTACTTTAATCATGGTGAAGAAACTGTCACTATCGATCAGTTGGATTTTCTCGATCCGTCTCCTGACCCAACTAGAGACCAAGTCTTTCCTTTATTGATTCCCAGTGTTTCTGTAGACACTACCCCGCCACAGGTGAACTATGTGGCTTCTTGTCCTTTGTGTTCAATTGCTACTGAGAAGCAGCCTCTGTTTTCATGCTTACCTTCTCGGGACTTGGTCCCTGCAGTTGAACAGGTGTGTCATCCTATATAGATTGTGGGGCCTAATCTCCACTCTGTTGATCCATTTGAAAGTTCAGATATGTGTCCTATCTCAGATGATTTCCTCCTTTTGGATGAAGTCTTCCTGGAGTCTTTGATACAATCTGACCTTCTTTTTCAGTTGTGATTAAGTCTAACCCTGATTTGCTTAGTAAGCCTTCCCTTTTTCTTATGTTGGTTTTTGTTGAATATTTTGATTCTTCATTTGAAAAGCAAGTCAGTGATCCTAATGAGTTTGATTTTTTCTTATGAATTTCGCAGCTCCCGTGATATTTAGTTTGTTCCTGCAGACTCTATCTCCCTTGTTGATTTTCGCTTCTCTTATGAGGTTAATTTTATTGATTATAAACCCTCGAGCCTTGGTCCTATAGAATCTTCTTCAGTTGATTCTGCCTTGACTTTTTCTTTTGTAGAAGATAGCAAAGTCACAAGTGTTTCTGCCAAAGTGACCCGCATCGGATCGTTTCTTCTGATGTTGTTGTTTCTTGGAGATAGGATTCTTAGTTGGATTCACAACTATTTATTGGTCTCACCTTGTTGTTCAATCTGTAATTGCATTTGCATGTGCCCTGCTCGCGCTTATGAGCCTGATGTTGTCTTCCATGCTTTTAGCTCATTGTATAAGCCCTCATCTTTGTTCTCATTGCCGCCTAGCCTTGTATCATTTTGCCTTTGCAACTTGACAACCTTTACCCTAAGGAGAAGTTCCCCAAGTGTCCTTATCTTGCTCACTTTCCTTGCCTTATGCATAGGTCTGTTCCTTGCGCTTGGAACTAGTTTCTCCTGCCTATGACACTCGTCTCCTCGCATTTAGAGCATTCTTTTTGTTCTCCTTCGAGCTCATTCAAAATAGTAAGGAGGCCGCGAGTTGACTTTTCCAGACTCGTTAAAACTTCACGGGAAAGATTATGAGTTTCTTTAGGCCCAAGTCTGACTCCTCAAAATAGACTTGACTACCGAGTAAACTTGTCCATTCAGGCTCGTTAAGAATATGTGAATGGGCATCCACATTGGTGGTAGGTTATCTCTTTCTCGGACCATGTGGAATAGTACGAGAAAGGATCACTCTCTTTTCTACTGAATTGAGAAGAGTATTCTCAGGCATAGGTTTATCTCTTTTTTGGACCTGAGGGACTAAACTTACGGAAAAGGAACCCCCGGTATGAGCTTAGTTTTCTCTTTTTCATGCTCTGGACCAAAACATGAAAAAGATTCTGAGTGTACTTTATGTCTTTGTCATGCTCGTTAAACCCTAAAGAACAAAGCATCGAGTTTATTGTTGTAAGCTCCATTTCTCGTAATCAAATGGATCTTTCCGAGTGATCTTGCCTTCCTTCACACTCGTAAAACTTAGGCTATATGCTGCTTTTGAAGGAGCGTTGGATAGGTGGCAATTTAGCCTTTTTCGGACCTTCCTGACTAACTACGAAAAAGGTGCGCCTTTTCTTATTTGGAAGTTAAGAGAGTTCTTCTTTGGTTTGTTTTATACTTTTTCGGCCTCAGGAGACTAAATTGTATGAAAAAGGACCCCCCCTAGAGTCTTCTTTGGAGTTTTCAGACTCTCTAAACTATGAAAACACCGTCGAGCATGTACTAGTTCGGGCTCAAAAAATCCACGAATCAGTGCCTTATCAAGCATTCTTCTTTCTTTTCTTCGAGCTTGTCCAAAAATGAAGATGGTCCCGAGTTTGCTTTCTTGGACTCGTTAAACCTTTACAAGAAAGAGAGGAAGGGGAGGTTTATTTCCATGTCTTTTTACATCATGGTAGCAAGTCTTGTTTCCTTGAACAAAGCACCAGTTTTGAGTCTATCAACAGTTGGGTCCTAGTATTTTGACCTTATCCTGATTCAGAGTTTTCTTACTCCTATAGTTGGTTTCTTTTCCAATTATATGGGGAATCTGTCAATGTTTTCTACATTATAGATTTGTTTTGTTGGTCTTATTTCGTGTCAAAAGCTGCCTAAGTCACTTTTGTGTCGTGCTCACTGTTCAAGGATTAAACCTTTGTCGGCCATTCTGCAGTTGCCTTGACCTTTTGTGTCATCCATTCCCTGGTATCAGTTCATTACATCATGTCTTCAGCGGTCTTTTTTGTGAAATTTAGTACCATTTCCAGATCCAATTAGTCTTTGACTTACCTCATGTTGGATGATGAAGGATGCCTTAATGCCTTCCTTCCAACAGATCTCTTCCTATCGACTGCAACACATCTTGCTCTGGGGATGATATTTAGAGTTTTATGAAAGTACTTTGGGAATTGTTGTCATCAATGTCAATTTCCCTCGCTATTGGGTAGTGGTAATACCTTAATGTCTCCTACTCGATGGATTCTTCAAGTGTTCAAATTCAAGTCCTTGTAATCACACTTGTTAGAATGTACTAGGTACATTGGGAACCATTTTCATTAATGGTGGTTTCCCTCGCGTTTGTTAATGGTTTTCATTATTGATCGGTAATCAAACGGTTTTCTCCATGTTTGACTTCAGCTCCTTTATTTCACATGGTTAGGATTCACACCTTTTTTGGGCAGTTTGGATTGAAGACTTTGGGGCTGACAGTAGCATTGTCATTTTTTCTATTTCCCGAGTTGCGCAAGACCTTGTTATCTTTATATGACATTTTGCTAAGACATAGATCCACCTTGTATTTTTGTGGCTATGATCGATTGTTGAGCATGGATCCACCTTGTTCATTTGTGGCCACGACTCCTTTAGATTTGATATGGCGCCTTTGATCCGGATTTATGCGTGAATGAAATGAAAGAACATATACCGAGTCATAATAATAGACATTTTGCAAAGATAACAAAGATACAGTAAACACATATTCTATTAAATGGCGGAAATAGAACAGGCTGTAATACAATTGCTAGAATGGTGGTAGCTATCTCTGAGAAGATATGTGGCTGCTACGCTCATTCATGCCAAGCTGAATACAAAATGAGGCCAAAGGGGCCTATTTATAATAAAAAAATGAGGTGAGAACCCCAAAAGTCTCAAAACGTAACCCTAGAAGATGAACCGTCATAAAGTTTGCGGCCCCAAGGTGGTAAGTTGAACAGTCAACTTCCCGGGGTCATAACTTTTGCATACGATCTCCGATTTGGGCGTTTGATAGCTCGTTGAAAAGGTCTATCTAAGCTTTACAACTTTTGGTTGGCCAAATGCATGCCGATGGCAACCATTTGGCCCTGAATCTCCAAAAAACGTCGTTTAAGGCCTCAAAACGGCCCCGGAATTTTAGGAATCGAAAAACTACCGAAAAATAACTAGGAAACTGCCACAATGGACAATTTTTTTGAGCCAGTGGAATAGGTGGGTGGCCACCGATCTCCATCTGGATCAGCCTTTTTGCATATTGAGCGACCATGATAGTTTCATCAGTTATACATATGTTGGATCCGCCTTTATCTTTATGGTGATGTTTTGTATATGGACGTGTATGTCCCAGAGATCAGTTTTTCTGACATTTATCTCTCTTTCAGGTACCTTCACTCGAGCCTTTCGATCTTGGATTCTCTGCTCTCTCCATACTCAGTTGTTTCCTTCATAATGTATTTCGGCTATCATCTTCCCCTCTAACCTCACACATTAGGGGGCATCTGTTATAGCTCAAAATGACACATCTCTACCTATGACCACTTTCCCATGATTCCGTCGCATGTCGACACTTCCATGACGACACTTCATGAAAGTCATTGAAAGTCACTGAAAAACACCTATCTTGGAGGACCCATATCTTGAGTTCTGTTACTCCGTTTGACCTCACTTTTACACCGATGGAAAGGTATTTCAGTTAGCTAAAACTTTCCTGAAGACACCAAAGTCTGAAAATGCCCAAAAATACCCTTCAAATGTGTTTTTGTGTATTCTTGACTCTCCTTAAGGAATAGTCGTGAATGTCTGTATTCGCAGGTTGTCCTACTACATACCCGTGAATATGTATCTTAACATTAAAACATAAAAAAACACCTTTTGAGTTAGTTTGGGTAGTTATACAACTGACTCCTTCAGTTGTAACCACTTTGTCTTCGCCCCTAACTCTTCTTTAGCATATAAATAGAGGTAGGGAGGTCCATGAAAGGGGACTTTGAATTTATGCATTGTTATGCTGGAGGAATCAGGACTCTCTTTGCCTACACCTTTGCCCTGGAGGTCTTCCCTTAGTGTTGTAGAGCTTGGAGGCTGAGTTCTTTAGAGAAGAGAAACAGCAGAACCAGATCGAGGTTTCGTGAGGTGCCAAACTTGAAGAGAAGGTATACTTGTACTTGTTTTCAAGATCAATAAAGATGTGATGTCCTTCTTCTTCCCAAATCATTGTTCAATGTGTGATTGAATCTCTGTTTATGATCATATTATAATGTTATTCAGATCATTGTTTCATATTCATTTGATTATCATTGTCTTATATGTGGTCATAATGGCTTGAGGAAGGTATAACTTGTTTTGCAGGTCTCTTGGAGCGAGAGGAGCAAGAAGAGGATTGAAGAGAAAGCTTGGACCAGCCTTCGGTTAGTCAGGTGTGGACCTTTCTCATCTCTAAATCTTGTTTATATATACTTGCTGAACATTGTGCATCTCTCTTTCAACCCCAGTACATTGATGGCCTCTTAAACCCTAGCCATAGGACACTTTCCTTTACAACACAAAGCCAAAAGTTTTAAAAAGAGAATCAATGCATAGTTGCATGAGGACATGCAAACAGTCAAGTTGGGGGGTATGTTGAGCTTCAAAAAGACCACATTTTATTCATCTTTTATATACCATTTGACACTTTATTCCTATCTCATCCTTCCATAAAACCATTAATATTCACCACTTTCATAATAAATATGGGTTGATATTACGATTTTCCAAATCATTTTATTTTGAGTATTTTGAGTGAATTTGTGGTTAATTATTGATAAAAATAACATATTTTCATTATACTTTAAGGTTGGATGAATTTGGTGATGCTTATAGGTATATTTGAAGGCTTTAAAAAGCTCAAAAGTGACCACCTAACCTCAGATTCGAATTTCCTCTTCTAGATGTGAGCTAACTTCAAGGAGAAGATCATGGAGGTGTGGAGAGAATATCTCATCCAATATTTGTTGGAGAATTTTGAGGGATGAGTTGTATATTTGTTGAGGATTTTGAGGGATAAGTTGAGAGAATTGTGGATATGTAATTATGATTAGTTATCTTGAATTCATGTATAAATAGGAGTGCTCTCTCCTCATTTTGGTTAGAGGCCTCTCTAGTGGTTTGGAAGTAGAGAATAGTTAGGTCTTTTGAGATAGTCATGGATTTGATATTGTTGTAATAGATTTCATGTTTTAGAATAGATATTTTGATCTCTCCATATTTTGATGTCTTGTTTATGAATTAGTTGTGTTGATTTTATGTGGGCTCACAAGTTAAATGTTGATTTTCTTTATATCAGTTTAATTCCGGCAATTTCATGTTTTAGATTTCTTGTCATGTCATTTCCTATTTTCATAACTTACATTTTATTTCAGTTGTAGAATAAGTTAGTAATACTCTGCCCTTGCATATATTTTGTATGTACCTCACAAGTTTATGCTCTCTCCAGGTTGACAATTAAATCATTGGATCTATGTTATAATTTGTTTAATATTTTTTCCCAACAATGCCTTCTCAAGGAAAGCTTAGTAGTATACTTACTTTCCCAAAACTGTGGATAGAACTGCAAAATATCCGATGCCATAGTTTTCTCCAGCAGTAGTGTTAGATCAAAAAATGAAAGTTCACATAATGGGAAACTTCTTACATAGAGAGATGCACCTTCCTAGGTCAAATTTGATGGTCCTCCTTCTTCAACTGATTGGTGGATGGAAGTGCCTAGAATAGGAAGCCCTAGTCTTTCTTCTGGTTTCTTCTGCAAAAATTGCAGATCTTGTTTCTATGATATATCAACAATTACTACTAATCTATGTATGAAACTTCGCACTGAGGTATCCTCTCCTATCCGATTTCCATCACCATAGGTTAGAGAAGAATTGGTTTCACTAATTGGGACTTATGCCGATTTTCCCAAGGTGACGTATTTCAGGATTGTTCATCATAGAAAACTTGTATGGACTTCCACATGTCACTCATTGATCTTCGGGGTTTGAAATTTTTATCACAGAACCTACCGTCCATTCCCTTTCTGGAACAGCTTACATAATCACATTTGGACCTTCCTGGCTTAATATATAGCGATTATCCTTAGGTCACCTATTTAAGGTTGAAATCTAGGAGAGGCTAGAACCCTGCATTGGAGGAATCCTATATCCTAAATTATAGTGAATCTGAGCCTGAAACATTTACATAGGGTGCATCAAGAATTTATATTCGGCCTATAACATTTTTTACTCCTGAGGATTCTTTTATCTCGAGATATGGTGAAAGTACCAAAATTCCTAATTTTGGTCTTTTAGGGTTTTCAAGCTTGAAACCCTAATCTTTAATAGCTGTAGCTGTAGCACTGTTTCGGATGAACAAAGACTTATTTTAGGGTAGATGTGATACCATTTTATCTTTTTAATGGTTATACAATATCTAAAAACATTTAGCATAATAACATCATAACCATAAGCAAAGGATTACTGAAAGAAATCCAAATGCAGCAACACAAGAGAACACGAGAGAACACAAAGATTTTCCTTTGGGAAACCACAAGGGAGAAAACCCCGAAAAAACTCCTCAGTATAGAATTTGACCAAGACAGTGTAAAACCCCAACAACAAGAATAGCTGCTCATCTTCGACGGTATACTCTTTCTCTTTTTCTCTCTCCAGCTCAATGCATGAGTGTGAGATATATTCTAATGAGAGAGGCACCTCACCTATTTATATTCATTAGGTGAGTGTCTTAAATAACTAACTAGGTAGGACAAGCTCCCTAATTAGGGTCGGTCTACCTTGGGAGACTCAAAATACATTTTATATTTTACTTCTCTGGGGACTATTTCCCCAACATACAATGGATGGTTTACCTCATGACTTTTACATGACCAATTACATCAAGGACATCTCTGAATGGAGGAATAACATCCCCAAATGAGAATACAACAAAAGTACAATAGAATATCTTCTGAAGTTACAATATTTTAACAATTTTAGGGAGATTTTTAGCAACAATACTGGCAGAGTTACGGCAGAAGTTGGCGAAAAAAATGGTGGACTTGCAGTAGAAAAATGGCCATTTTAGTGAGAAAAAATTGGTGTTGCAGCACAAAATGGCCAATTTTAGTGTGAAAAGTAGTGGAGTTGCAGCAAAAAAGGGCCGATTTTAGTGGGAAAAGTAGTGGATTTGCAGCGAAAAATGGTCAATTCTAGTGGGAAAAGTAGCCGAGTTGTAGCGGAAAATGGCCAATTCTAGTGGGAAAAGTAGTGGAGTTGCAGCGGAAAATGACCAATTTTAGTGGGGAAAGTAGCAGAGTTGCTGCGAAAAATGGCCACTTTTGTGTGAAAAATAGTGGAGTTGCAGAGAAATTACAACAGATAAAAATAAGCACCTAATGGAGTTTCCGCTGAAATATTTTTTGAACTGAACTTGATAAAAGCATGGGAAAATGAAAAACTTTCACACAGAGGTCAGCAATATTGTTCACTTTCTCTTTCAAGTAGTAATACCAATCAAGAAGGATCTTTCATAATTCTACAATATCTTGGCCCATCGCGACTATTTCTTCGGCATGAAACTTCGTGCAAAATTCTATTCACAATTATAAAAAACAAGAAACCAAACATAGCTTAAAAATAAAAACAAAGGAAATCAAACTATTTATTTATGTACAATTTATGTGTGGAATTTGCTGTAGATTTAAAAAATTTCAGAAACAGGGGAAGAACCCTACTCCTGTACCAATTGATAGTATGGATCAGCTGCAATGTTAGAGATAAATGCACCCTTTAAGATAAGTTTATGATAAAGCCATAACCAATGACCATTCACAAACAAAGGTATCTGATTTTCATCGATAGTGGTCAAACGAATGGTCCATTGTCAAATACCTTATCTGTTATGTAGGGTCCCAACCATATTGCTAGTAACTTGCCCTTAAAATCCCTTTTGAACCATGAATCATATAGCAAATCCCAATGTCCTTCACATAATTAATTCTTGTTTATAAATATGTCACGCGATTTAGCCCCGTTGTTGTTGAATTAATGTTGTGTGATGTACAACAGCGAGGCGCTTCTCATCAAGTTCATTCAATTGATTCAATCAGTTCTTCTGAGCCTCCGTTAAGTCAAGGTTTGCATCTATAGTTGTTATCAGGGTTTTGATTTCAAAATCACTAGGGAAAACAACATTCTTTCTGTACACCAGTTCATATGGGGAGAAACCTGTAGTGTTTCTCCATGTAGTACAATAGGACCATAATTCTTATGGAAGCCTTTCTACCCAATCCTTATGGTGGCTCTTCATTTTTTTTGTAAGGATTTCCTCGATTACCTTGTTCATGCTTTCCGCCTAGCCATTGGATTCTAGATGATATGGTGAGGTAACTCGATGTTGAATATGGTACTTCTAAAATAAGGCTTCCATTTTACGGGACACAAACTTCGGTCCTCCATCTGTTACAATCTCTCTAGGTACTCCAAAGTGGGTGAAGGTATCTCCATACAAGAAATATATCACATATTGATCATTGCCTTTTACCAAAGCCACAAAATCCACCCACTTAGTCATATAATCAGTGCAAACCAACATATAAACCTTTTGTCTTGACGAGAGATTGATAGTCCCTAGAAATTATAGAGCCCATATGTCAAAAGGTTCAACCACTAACTGTGGTTGAAGCGACATTTCATCCAATTTGTTCAGCTGGCCCATTCTCTGGTAGCTGTCACATGCTTGAGCATACTTCTTCATGTATTGAAACATGTTTGGCCAAAAATAACCCATCCTTAATTCCTTATGACCAATTATTTTGTCAGCAAAATGCCCCCCACAGGGCTCATCATGGTAGGCATTCAAGATGTTGTGAATCTCATGCTCCCTCACACAAAGCCTGATTTCCAAAACAGGACCTGTGTAGAGGAGATGACCTTCAATCTAGTAGTATCTCACACTCTATTGTATGAGCCTTCTCTTTTCTCGCTTTGATAAGTGCACTGGAAGTCTACCTGTAGCCAAATAATTAGCAATGTCTACATGCCATGGGGAATAAGTTGAGACTGTGAACAAGTGTTCATCAGGAAATGAGTCCTTGATTGGTGAATTATAATCATTATGAGTCAGTAGAGAAAGAAAATCTACAACCACATTTTCCTTACCTGGTTTGTCAACAATGTTTACATCAAATTCTTGTAGTAACACCAATCACCTAGTCACTCTAGAATTAGTAATAGGCTTATTCATTAAATATCTAATGGCCTAGTGATCACTATGCACAAAAGTAGAATATCCATTAATATAATGCCTAAATTTATTAATGGCATAAACAAAGGAACTCTTTTTTTGTTACTGTATAGTTCAATTTAGCAGGAGCCATATTCTTACTAACACAGTAGATGGTATATGGGTTGTGACCTTCCTGCTATCCAAAAACTACTCCAATGGTTGTATCCAAAGCATTAAAATATATATGAAAAGGCAGGGCCCAATTAGGCCCTTTCAGGATAGGTGTTGTGGATAACCTTTTCTTCATTTCTGCAAACGCTTCCTGGCGTGGCTCTGTCCAAACAAATTGGGCATCCTTCATCAGTAAAGTAAATAAAGGGGATTATATTTTAGAAAAAAATATATAAATCGCCTATAATAGTCAGCGTGTCCAACAAAACTACGTACCTCTTTCTGCAACCCAAGAGTAGGAATACTTACAATTACCTTTATCTTAGTTGAATATACCTGGAGTCCCGCAGTAGAGATAAAATGCCCAAGAACTATACCCTTGCTCATCATCATATGACACTTTTCAGTGCTCAGGGATAGGTGGGTATGTTCACAATGTTCTAGAACTTCTTCCAAGTTCCTTGGATCTTCATTAAAACTGTCACCATATTGAGTGAAATCATCCATAAAAATTTCCATGCAATCATTTACCATCTCAAAGAAAATATCGATTACAACTGACTAAAATGTGGCTAGCGCATTACATAACCCAAAAGGAAGCACCCTATATGCAAAGGTGACCCAAGGACAAGTGAAGGTGGTTTTGTCTTGGTCTTTAGGGAAATCTGGATCTGGTTATTTCCACTAAAACCATCCAAGAAAGAAACTAATCTTTTCTAGACAGGGTGTCTAAAACTTGATCAATAAAAGGTAAAGGGAAGTGGTCTTTCTATGTTTCTTTATTCAATTATCTGTAATCTACACAGATTTTCCATTTCCCATTTTTCTTGGGTATGATCACTAGTTGGGAAATCCAGTCACTGTCTAAAATAGGATAAATAAAACCTACCTCCAAAAGTTTCTAGATTTCTTCCTTCACAATGTCTCTTAAATTCAGGTTCATTCTACGTTGAGGTTGGTGTATGAGCTTTGAATTTCTCTTGATATAAATATGGTGAGTACATAGTACTGACGGGATACCCATCATGTCTATATATTCCCAATCAAAATCCCCCTTATGTTGTTTTAGCAATGTAACAAGACATTTCAATTCATTAGTTTTGAGATTAGGATTAATATTCAATGTTCCTTGGTTCGGTTTCTACTAGAACACTCTTTGAGTTTTCAATTACTGGGATTATTTCAGTGTTACTGACTAGGGTTTATTTTGTAAGTTCTTCTTGTTCTTGTTCTTTTATAGTGTTGGTCAAGATACGATAGGATTTTCTAGTGACAGACATAGGCTCATTAATAAAACTACAAATGGTGTCATCTTCAGTTTATGTTTAGAAAGTCAGGGCCCTCCTAATTGTTAGTAATGGTTGAGTACCTTCCTCCTCCTCCAAGTCCATACATAATGGAATTTCAGCATCTGAGCTTGGTCTGGTTGGAGGATATAAGGTTAGGTTATTTATAGAAATCCCATTAGAAATTGTTATGGATCCTGATTTATAGAAAATTCAAGAATCTATTGTGACTAGCCATGGTATTCTTAAGACTAATGGGTGTCCCCCCAGTCATGACTTAGGTTGTAAAACAACAAAGTCTACAGGCTACTCCCATGATTCAATGGAGACTATCGGGTCATCCAGTATTCCTTTTGGTTTGATAGTGGATCTGTCATCCATTTCTAATATGGTTTGGGTAGGCCTGAGATCAGCAAGTCCCAATTTCTTTACAATATCAATGGTTATAACGTTTAATGAAGTGCCTAAATCAACCAAAATCTTAGGGATTTGGGTCTGCCCGATATATAATTTAATAGTGGGTTTACCTGGATCATCACATTTATCTAATGGAGCCATCCCCATAATAAGTTCAGATAACTTCCCCACTACATGCATTGTAGGGGGATCCTTAGGCTTCCTTCTTGGATTTTTACAACTAGATCTCTAACATCCTTGGTATAGATAGGTACATCATGTAGGGCTTGTAATAGCGGAATTTTTACATAAAGTTTTTTCATTTCTCCTAAATGTTAAATTTTTATATGCTTAGCTAATAGATCAGTATTTCATTTCATTTTCATAACAAAAGCATATAAGCAGGATCATTGAAAGAAACAGTATCACAAGAACAACACAGATTTATCCTGGGAAAACCCTAAAGGGAAAAACCAAGCAAAAGCTTCCTTAATATATATACCCCAAAAAGATAAAAGATAAAATCAGGAAGGAGATCAAAGCCTGATCCTCCTCCTTCTCCAGCTACTTCTCTTCTCCACTAATGCGCTACATAAGTGAGAGTGTGTGCTCCAAATGAGGAGTGCTACACCTCTATTTATATTCATCCATTCACTTAAGTTAACTCATTTTTCATGTAGGCTCGAGTTAATCATGTAGGCTCGAGTTACACATGTAGGCTCAAGTAACCACACTGGGGTGCTAATGAACCACCTTTACAATTAGAGGGGACTACCTCATGAATCTTATTAGTTCTTCCGATTAGGAGCATCGAGGTACAAATTAATACAAGTGGTTCTCCCGGTAGGACCATCGGGGACTACAAAAAGATACATATAGAATATTCTTCAATGTTACAATATTTCAACACTCCCCATTAACGAGAAGGGTATTCTACAACAACATCAACAACAACAATAACAGGAGAGAGAGAGAGAGAGCATAATCAGGGTAACACATTTATAAATAATTGGAAGCTTTTCAACATCATGTAGTCTTCATCTTCAATATTTAGTCTTCAGCAACATGAACACTTTGACCGCTTCGATCAGCAACAATATTTGACCGCTTCTATCAGCAACAATCTTCAGCACTTTGACCTTTCAATCAGCAACATCATCTTCAGCACTTTGACCTTTCAATCAGCAACATCATCATCAGCTCTTTGAACTTTCAAACAACAACATCATCATCAGCAACAACAACCTGCAATCCACAACATGAAGATGAAAGTCTTCGGATCACTTTTGGACCTAAGTCCAGGGATGATACAATCCTATCACATTCTCGACAACCGAAGTCACCAAATTGATTATGGGATAATCAGTCCCTATCACTTTAGGACTAGGTCCAAGGATGATGCAATCCTACCGCATTCTCGACAACCAAAGTCACCGGATTGATTACAAGATAATCAGTCCCTATCACTTTAGGACTAGGTTCAAGGATGATGCAATCCTACCACTTTCTCAGGTACTGAAGCCTCCGAATACCTTTCTGAACCGAAGTTCAAGGATGATGCATTCCTGCCACTTTCTCGGGGACCAAAGCCTCCTGATACCTTTCTGAACCGAAGTTCAAGGATGATGCAATCCTACCAATTTCTCGGGGATTGAAGCCTCCGAATATATTTCTGAACCGAAGTTCAAGGATGATGCAATCCTACCACATTCTTGGGGACCGAAGCTTATGGATACCTTTTTGAACCGAAGTTCAAGGATGATGCAATCCTGCTTCTTTCTCGGGGACCGAAGCCTCCGGATACCTTTCTGAACCGAAGTTCAAGGATGATGCAATCCCACTACATTCTCGAGGACCGAAGTCACCGGATCTATTCTGGACACATGTCCCAGGATGATACAATCCCTCTTCATTCTCAAGGGCCGAGGTCTCTGGATCACTTTTGGACAAATGTCCTGGGATGATACAATCCCTCTTCATTCTCAAGGACCGAGGTATCGATATCACTTTAGGCCAAGAGCCCAGGGATGATACAATCCCACTGCAACATCACTACTCGCCCTTTCGAGGAAGGTATTTCCGAAAAACACCAAGCTTGTCTCAAAAGTGTTTGAACTTTTCTTGAGATAGAGGCTTCATCAGTACATCATCATCCAAACCATCATCATCTACATCTTTAGTATGTGAATACTGAACTATCACCATCTGTATCTCCAGTATGTGAATATTGAAAGCATTGTCATCTATATATTTAGTATAGAAATACTGAATCACCATCATCTGCATCTACAGTACGTAATTACTAAAACATCATCTATATCTTCAGTATAGAAATACTGAAACATCGTCATCTGCATCTTATCTTTTATGTAGAAATACCAGATTTCTATGTGTTACAACGGAACACAGGGTTCTCTGTCATCACAACTTTGGTTGTCACATAGAATCATTGTAGTATCCATCTTCAGGTCAAGGAGACCTAATATCAGCTTCTGAAGCCATCTGGCTTCACAACTTAGCAGAGCAATCTGCTATGTATTCTTCTTCAACCGTGCTAGGAGAAACACTAGACTGTTTCCTGCTAAACCATGAACTCATAGTAGACCCCAAACAAAAGCATCTACCTAATGTGCTTTTCTTGTCTGAGATACTTCCAGCCCAATCTGCATCTGTATAGCCATACAATCTATAGTCATGGTTTACATCATAGTATAGACCAAAGTCTATAGTCCCTTTCAAATATCTCATCACATGTTTTGCAGCTACTAGGTGAACCCGTCTTGGTTGAACAAGATATTGACTTAAGGTGTTCACAGAAAAAAAAATGTCTGGTCTAGTATTTGTTAAGTACATCAATGACCCAATGATCTGTCTATAATGAGTCACATCCACTAACTCTAATGAGTCATCAGCTAACAGCTTCATGTTGGAGTCCATGGGTGTGGCCATAAATTTGCATTCCAACATATTGAATCTCTTCAATATCTCTACCGCATACTTTCCCTGGTTGAGAAAGATTCCTTCTGAACTTTTCCATACTTCCAGACCTAGGAAATAATGCATTAACCCAAAGTCTTTCATCTCAAATTCTTCTGCTAGTTTCTTCTTTCTTTCCATGATCCATTTCTCATTCCCTATCAAGAATAATTCATCCACATATAATAACAGGATGATAGTTTCATCTTCTACAACCTTGAGATAAAGGTTAGGATCAGCTTTACTCTTGGTGAATCCCATGATTTACAAGAAACTATCTATTCTTCCATACCAAGCTCTGGGAGCTTGCTTCAGGCAATAGAGGGCCTTCTTCATCTTGCATATGTGAGTCCATTTGTCTTCAACTTCAAATCCTTATGACTATTTGATGAAAAACTCTTTCTCGATCATACCATTAAGGAAGACTTGTCTTTACTTAATCATGTACCTTGCTTCCTGGAGTAAGTGTCTCTTCAGAATTAATTTCCTCTTTCTTACAGAAACCTCTAGCGACAAGTGTTTCCTTACTTCTATCAACAACATATTTTATCTTACAAATCCATTTGGAAGATACCACATTCTTGCTTTCTGGTTTGAGTATTATATCCCAAAAATCATTCTAGTATTGTTTCATCATAACATCTTCCATGAGTTCATCTTGTCAGGTCATCAACATATCCTAGTCTTCTGCATTCAACCTTGAAGGTTGGAACCCGCTTTACTCTTGGTAAAGTCTCAATCCATCACGAAGCTATCCATCATGTCATACCATGTCAAACTCAGATATCTTCTGTAGTCACTCTCCCTGAAGTGGAGTATCATCTTCCTTCTTCATTCTGTACAAGTGGTTCTATGCTTGATATATAATAGTCAATAGAGTATGTCATGTCATAGTCTATTCTTTCTGAGGCAAATCATGAACCTTGATTTGTACACTTATTCTTGTAGATCCATATGGAAGATACTGTGTACTTCCCTGTATGTCTTGAAATCATATCATATACATCATTCCCCATGATCAACTATTATTCTTTGATCATAGCTTCTTTCATAGCATTATTTTCTTCATCTTGAGTTATCTCTCGTACCCATGGTGGTCTTCATCCTTTGAGGTGGATCTACCGTTCTCTGAAGCTCTTTCTTCCGTCATGGTGTCTCTGACCCTAGGAGCTTCAGATTCATGTTTATTGGAGTGAATCTTGAATTGTCATCACTTGTTCTTTGGAACAAGTCTCATCCTTCTTTTCTTGTAGGAGGTTGTACAAGACCTTTCCTACAATTCAAATGCACCAGTTACATGGTTAGAACTATTTCATAAAACATATGCATAACGACAAATTCTTATGCATCTTGCAACCAATACAACATTCATCCATATCTCATGGAAACTTTCTAGATGCCTTCCATCTCTACCATGACATCATTGAGATTGTGCACTAATCCAATATGTCAGCAAAGAGGTTTCATTCTAAATAAGTAGCAATGGAGAGATTTATAGCACCATGAGCTACTTACCCATCACATGCATATTAGTAGTATACCGTCATTAATGCAAACAGTCTATCATGCATAACACATCAACTAAATATAATCAAATGCATAACAAAACAATATCATGCAATGAAAATTGAATACTTATCTTTTATTTGTTTCGTGGGTAGACTCCTTCTTGATCCTTCTACTTCATCATCTTCTTCATTCATGACATCATCATTTCTTATCCAAATGATAAGATGGATAAGAGTTTCTTCAAGAATTGAGTTCTCCACATTCGTCATCGCTTGAGGGATCTTCTTTGAATGGTGAGATCTTCAATTGCTCCTATCTTCTTCTTCTCTTCTTATGAGTCGAGCTTCTTCTTCTTCCTAGAGTGAACTGAAAATAATCACTTCCTTCTGGAACACATTCCTCACATGAATGAATCCCATGATCCTGGGAGGCTATTCAAGGTGGCTATCACCACTTCTGCATTCTTCACTTCTTCTTTTACCTGTTTCTTAAGGTTATCTTCTGATGTATGTTCTTTCCTTCAAATAGCTTGGTCAAGGAATAAAACATCTCTTTCAGTGTCTTTAGGGAAGACACTTGTGGTACAATTTGATCCGTGACTGAATCAACAATGATCTTCTTGGCCTTGACCAAGTTCTTCTGGTGTAAGGCTTTGAGGCTCATCTCCCTCTAGAACTGGAACCTCTCTACTCATGTAGCTGTCCAATTCATTTTCTTCAGAGAGATCAAATACTTCCATTCTTGGAAGTTTTCAACTTCACCAAGCTTATCATCAAGCTGATGTGATAGATCACTTTGAAATGAGAACCTCAAATGCAAATAGCAAAAGATTAGATCTTACCGATTTGAAGTGTCCATCCTGCTTCTGGAGCTGGCTGATCTAGGGTTTGTCAGAGAAACCCTAATTTTAAAAACTTGGAATCTTTCAGATATTATTGGATAGAAAGATATATCTCTTCAAATGGATCTATCCAATGTACTCCTTTTCTGAAAATAGTGGAGGGAAGCTCCCAGAACAGGAAGCCCTAGTTTTCCAATTTCTTCTGCAGAAATTATTGTCACTGTTTCTATCATATCTCCGCAATTAATACTCCTATCTGTCTAAAATTTTTCACTGAGGTAACCTAGAATTTCCCTGATCCAACACCATAGGTTTCATCAGAATTTTTTTCACCAATTGGGATTTATGATAATTTTTCCAAGGTGACCTGTTACAAAATTGTTCAAAACAGTGAAGTTGTATGGATTGCCACATGTCACTGTTTCATCTTCTGGTTCTGAAATTCGGACAACATAAATTAAATTCCATTATATTTATGGAACATCTTCATTAATTCAATTTAAATCTCTGTATCCCAAGCTATAGCAATGTTCCCCAGGTGTCCTGTTTAAGGATGAATTTTGGAAGAGGCTGGAACCCTAACTTGGAGGGATCATATCTCCCATCATATAGCGAATATGAGGCTGAAGTGTGGACATAGTGTACATAAATATTTTATCGTCGGCCTCTAGAATTTTCAGCTCTTGAACCTTTGAAAATACCGAGATATAGTGAATGTACCAAAACTTAGCAATTTTAGTATTTAGGGTTTTTCTAGCTCGGGGTCAAACTAGGGTTTGACTTTCCTGGAGTTTCACCCAACTAAAAATATTGATCTAGGTCTCTAAACTTTGATTTTGATGAGGAGAGAAATCCTATGCTAGGATCACTCAAAAATTCTTCTTCTGCAAGAAGCCCTAATTTCCCGCACCGAAAACTAAAAATGCTCGGAATTGAATTCCGCTTTGACAGAAAGATGTGCCCTTCAATGGAGAGTCATCCTAGCCTTATTTTGCTGATCGATTGTGGAGAGAGAACCAAAAAGTAAGAATCCATAGAATCTATATCTTGTCAAAGCTGTCTTATTCAGGGTGGCTCTGATACCATGTTAAATTTTTATTTGCTTAGCTAATACTTCAATATTTCATTTCATTTTCATAACAAAAGCATATAAGCAGGATCACTGAAAGAAACAATATCACAAGAACAACACAGATTTATCCTGGGAAAAACCTAAAGGGAAAAACCAAGCAAAAGCTTCCTCAATATAGATGCCCCCAAAAATAAAAGATAAAACCAGGAAGGAGATCAAAGACTGATCCTCATCCTTCTCCAGCTACTTCTCTTCTCCACTAATGCGCTACACAAGTGAGAGTGTGTGCTCTAAATGAGGAGTACTACACCTCTATTTATATTCATCCATTCACTTAAGTTAGCTCATCTGTCATGTAGGATTGAGTTAATCATGTAGGATTGACTTACACATGTAGGCTCAAGTAACCACAATAGGGTGCTAATGACCCACTTTTACAATTAGAGGGGACTACCTCATGAGTCTTATTAGTTCTTCCGATTAGGAGCATCGGGGTACAAAGTAATACAAGTGGTTCTCCTAGTAGGACCATCGGGGACCACAAAAAGATACATATAGAATATTCTTCAAAGTTACAATATTTCAACACTTAAAGTTTGAAAATCGGTTGTTCCACTGCCTTCTGCAAGGCTAATCGTTCAGGATACGGTGGTTCTCTCAAAAACTATGTAGGTTGGGTCTTAGTTGGTGTATCTGCAAGTGTTTCGGCTGATGTTTCATCATGTGTTTTGATTGGTGTTTCAATTGGTATTTCAGCATCCTCAATAGTGGGGATTGCTGAACTGAATGAATTTCCAAATCGTTGATTCATTCCCTCTTCGGTCATAGAGGATGGGACATCCTCAATGGCTATTGGTTCCACTACCCTCCCTGATCATAAATGTAAATAATTACAAGAGAGAGGGGAAATAGATATAAGATGGCATACTATAGGTTTCAAATTATTTCACTACCTTATTATTAGGATTAGGATTAGGTTGAGTAGGCAGTTGAGGACGGAGTGGTGCATGCATTAGTGTGGCATATTAGGGAGTTACACCTATGGCTTCCTATACTGAGGATAGGGTGCATGATTATGGGGAAACTGGTTTCTTGGATAAGGGTTTCTCCATCCTGGATACCAAGGGGCTTGTTGGATTGGATGTGGTTCCCATGAAGTTCAAGGGGTAGGATATTGCATTGCAGGTTGCAAAGGTTGGTGCCAATGTGTATTAGGATATGAGACTTGAGTATTATGGAGGAAATTGATTATTAACATTATTCCATAAATTGAAAGGTGTAGGCTCAGAATTTATACCTGGAATCCGAGGTTGCCACAGCTTCTTCTATGAGATAAAACATGCCTACTTCGTGTCTATAGTGGATGCTTAAAAGAATTCTTTGACCTTTGGCAGTGAAGGGAAATATTTATTTTCATGTTTCAAATCGCATAGACTACATAGCTCCACCTGGTCAAGTTGGCACTCTCTCTGTAGGTGCTTCTTCCTACACTGAGGGAAGAATACCCCAAGTACCAGATCTTCATCCACTTATTTCTACTTTGTTCCCATGACATCTAGTTGTGAAGAGATGTAACTCATCATTTCAGTTTTAAAATTCTTGAGAATATTACCTATCTCTTCCCGAGTAGCCCCTCCACTAGCTGACTTTTGTGCTCGTGAAAAGAGATCTTGGTCCCTTGTATTGGTTCTAGAGGCCCTCTAGAGTATCATTGACATAATTCTACAATATGATCGAAAGGTACTTTGAAAATTTTTCCCTTCCCTAATAGATTAAGCATGTCAAGGAAATCTTCTCTTATCCCACACAACAAAATGATCTTGAGGACATCCCTTCCAATAGTGGTATGGCCTGATCTCTGCACATTATAAAAATTCCTCTCCAAAATTTTTTCCAAACTTTCATCATCTTTCTGCACCATATTAAATAGTTATTCTCTCTTATCCTTCGTTCTACAATATTCTTGGTAATTTGCAAGAAATACTTGTTTGATCTCATCCCATGTTGTAACAGTCTCGCCACCCAAACTCATGAACCATCGCAAGGAATTATCTTTCAAGGTTGTTAGCTGGAATATTTCACCTCTTGCGAACATTAAGGTGTTCCACTGGTTTGAATGGTTCATATCTAGAACAAATAGAGGATAGAGGTTGAAGACTCTCCGTAGACACCGTAGATACTTGGAATGCAATGATTTGATCGTTACCTTATGTACCTGCAATAAGCTTCAACACGCAAATAGATGAAGGCAACCATAATATAATCTACTGATCTATGTTAGTGACTAAGGAATCTAACAACATACATGTTAAATTGAACAAAAACAATATATGTGGGACATAAATATTCTTGCATTAATATAGAAATATGAAGAAGTTTACAACCAAGCCTTAGTGTTGACATGCATCTCCATGAAACCAAGAATTCTCATCCCCGTAAACTCTGACTCTAGCTCTCTCTATGCTCTCCAATGGTATGGACCAGGTAATCAATCCAATAGCATAACAATACCTTAAGAGTTCACCCCCTCAACCATGGCCATAAGCTTGTACTTATAAGGCTAAATGGATAGGGATGGTTGAGAGATAAGTGGGTGAGGTAGCCTCTAAGATCCTAGGATGAGGGACCTCGAGCTCAACTAACCCACAATAGTAGGGATAAGGGAGGACACGAGGCTTATCATCTAGAATCCTCAAGAAACTTCTATTTTTCCTTTTTTACCCAGGGTACCACGTTTCTCCTTCAATGACAGAGTGGTTCTGGTAAGAAACACTTATGGACTAAGGGCCATAAGCAGTGGCACCACTTGTGGATAACAAGGGATAGGCGATGTGAATAAGGTACCGCTCTTGGCTAATAAGGTAAGCACAGTGCTGGGAATTTTCATGAAAGATTGACATTTAGTATGGGTTTCCACTCCAAGAGCTAGGATTTAGGGCAAGCAGGTATGTCAAATGTGTTATCACATGATGGTGACAGGATTTTGGCATAACAGGATGGCCCCCAAAGCATGAGTCTTAGAGGGATACGATAAGTGAGAGCTTTGAGAGAAAAATTCGTCGCCATGAGATGAAAATGTCAGCTCGATTGGAGCATGTTGTCAAGTAGGAATCTATAGTACATCAATATCTTGACCCATAGAAACAAGTAACCAAACTCATGGCTGCAGACCAATACAAGGCAGATCCATGAGAGGAATAAACAAGCATGGCTACTAGAATACAATGTAGATCCATGTGATAGAGGACTCAAACTTGGACATAGCTACTAGACATAAAATGTAGATCTATGTCATAAAGACGCAAATTTGAGCATAGCCACGACTATACAAATGTGGATCCATGCTAGACATACAAAACTCCATCACAACCTGAGGAAAAGCGATGAGCGCTTTTAAACAACTACCCAGGGTCTTCGTCTCGTCTTCCACAAAGTATGATTCTATCCATGTGATTACAATGATCTGAAGTCGAACATGGTAGAAACCACTCAATTACCAGTTAATGATGTGAACCGTTAACAAGTGCGAGGGAGATCACCATTGATGTCAATGATTCCCAAGGTACTCTAGTACAATCTACTGAGTGTGAATAGGTGTCTGGATGTTGAACACCTAATCGATTCTCTCGATCAAAGGTCAATGATGTGAACCTATGTTGAGAGAGAGATAATATGTCATTAAGGCATATAGATCTCAAGGTACTAAATATTTTTTCTAAGACTATTTCCTGGATAATGAGCTGATGCCAATGGGAATAGTCTCGTCAAAGGAGGGCCATGATGAGTCCCACATCGATGACACAAAACTCGGAACATAGTTTTGGAATGATGTGGATGCATTAACCATATGACTGACTCAAATATATTGACCCAAAGACTATGTAGACTGCAGAGGTAAAATTCTTCAAATCCCCTTTGAACATTGGGTTGCATGACTTGCCAGCATGACTAGACAGGATAGACACACAATGAGACAATGGACAATGGATTCTTTTGAAAGACTCAAAGGAATGACATGAATCATGAAAGTGGATCGTCATGGAGATCAACTGAATACCCAATTGACTGACATGATTGTGTAGACAAGTGCCATGTTCAAAGGTAACAACAAACAACTGCCATTATTTGCAAAATGATTCCCTTGAAATTTCCCCCATCATGATCGATGAGTGCCTCTTTTTGGTTTTACGAGTTCAAAGAGGGAAACAAACACTCGATATACCTTGTCGGAAGACAAGTCTAGAATCATATGTTTTATGAACCTGAGAGAGGAGGGGTTCATTCCCAAAACTGGTCTCTCAATGTTTAATTTAACAAGTCCTCCGAAAGAAAACTCGGTATCATTAATGTTTAGAGAGTCTGAACAAATACAGAAGAAGAATCCAAAGGGGTCCTTTTTCATATGATTTAGTCTCTAAGGCCCGAAAAAGTATAAAATCATACCTTAGAGAACTCTTCCAGTCATGATTGGCTGGAGTGTTCCTTTTTCGTAAATAGTCCTATCCGAACAGAAAAATAGATAACCTACTGTCGGACGGATGACTCTTCAAATACTATAAAGAGGGTGAAGAAAACAAGATTGCTCGACAATCTTTTTGTATTTAGGGAGCCTAAAAAGATTTTAAAGAGGACTCCATGAGGTTTCTTTACACAATATCACTTTTTACGAGCATGGAAATATTCGTAAATGGACTCGACGATCTTTTCATGTTTAAGGAGTCTGAAAAAAGATGTGAAAAGAAGACTCCATGACGCTTCTTTACACAATGTTGATTTTTATGAGCCTGGAAAGAAACTTGAAATGGACTCAGACCTTTGACACTAGATTTTAACGAGCGTGACAAAGTGTCCTAATAAATGCTTAATGACCTTTTCCATTTTATGAAAGTACGAAAAATCCATAAACAAACTTTCAAATATTTTTTGCTAGAGTTCCCTATCCTGCAATAGCCTCAGAAAAAAGTGTTAAATGCATTTAAAACTAGCATTAAGGGATTACAACAGATAAATTTTGTCTAAAACACGATTTTATATCAAAAATATAGTAAGTCGGACACAAAAATTCCTATATAAGTTAAGCAAATAGTAAAAACTCAAATCATTTCAATATTTACCTCTAGCAGAGAACACTTGGAGCATTTTCTTAGCTAGATCTTCCACAGCTGATACCGGGAGTTTCCACTGTCCATTTTCATCATCTTCAGTTATAGGTAATAGCTAGTACCTTTATCTTTCATTTCATAGCATTTATTTTGAGATTTGGTGGGGTTTTGGGCTCATATGGAAATCCCTAAAACCCAAAATGCGGGCACCGCGGCTACCCTTGCGGGATACGTGGTACCACCCGAGAATCGCGCCAATAACACAGTGGACAGACGGTGCCACCGCCTGTCTCCGACAGTGCATAGGTGGTGCCAGTCATGGATAAGTTAAAATAATAGAATGGGCAATATAAATTCATTCCTTTGATTTTTAATGATTGGGGAAGACTCTAATGCATGCCATTATTGTTTTTGGCAGGTCTCGGTTTCTCAAAACATGGTGATATGGAAAGAAAGAATGCATGACAACAAGGATGTTGTTGATGAGAGAAATGCAGGTTTTATTGCTGCATTACAGGACTATGGGCTCCTGAAGTTCTTCCGAACCCCAAGCATGGTGTCACATGAGCGGTTACTGCAACATATACTGCGGATGTGGAATTCAATGCAGCAGTATTTCGAGGTGGGGGCCCATATCCTTATGATGGAAGTAGAGGATATCTATTTCTTGACAGGTCTGTCAAGACGGGGTGGCCCCATCTCATTGACAGGTTCCCATGGCGAGGACATTACTACCAGAGAGGTTATAGATCGACACTGTGCACCAGGGACAGGTACATTGGGGAAGAAGATCCCCATCAAAGCAGTGATGGATAGGGAACTACAGACCATTTTGTTTACCATGTAGAGGGTGGCTGGGAGTTAGGGTGTGCATGAAGATTCTAGGGCACACATGTTGTATGCCATAAATTCCATGGCACCCATGGTGTTCAACTGGGCGGAAGCAATGCTTCCAATAGTCAAGGATCAACTAACTAAGTGTCGGCAGGGAGAGCTGAAGTAGTTCGAATTTAGTTCCATTTTAGCCTGCTTCTTTTTCAAGCGAGTTCCACAGATGAGACCTCAGGTGGTCTTCTGGAGTTTGAGAGCACGAGACCCCCATAAGTTGAGATGGGTCTAGGTTATGGCTCATACAAGAGCAGGTAGGGGAAGAGTGAAGTTCGATGATCTGTTCTTTAGATGGCTCTGAGATCAGATCCTCATGGTTGAGGATTACACTTACACAGGCATGGACTTCATCAAAGATTCTGACCTACCACTCCCACCTGGCGGCCAGTGGGGTGATATCGGTAAGAAGCAAGAAACCCTAAAATGGATGAAATGCTTTTATTTTTTTTTTTTAAGTTTTATATTTTTTATGTTAAGTGACGAGACCTATAAATTCTCATGTAGATGTTGGAGCAGCATGAATAGGAGGAGCATCTCTGTTGGATAGGCGAGCTGGAGCTCGCTTCGTACCACAGGGTGATGATATCACCGGGTAGCTGGAGGAGAACCTGGAGAGGCTGACCTTGGACATCCCAAATGCTGACATAGATGACCTCCCGATGAGATATCAGAGATCCACAGTGGGAGTACTAGGCCAATTCAGTAGGCTGCTATGTAGAGTAGCTCAAGCAGTGATGTGCTATCATGAGCACCACTAGTGTATGAGACATGTACTGAAAGCTGATAGCTTTAGGATTTTGTATGATGATTTTGCCTAAAAGCCTACATGCTTCAGAGGAGGTCTCGGGACCAATTTTTTGTAAACTTTTTTGTATATATATGTACAGAATTTTACATGGTGTTTATATGTTTCAAATGGAAAATGTGTTTTCTATGAGTTTTATGTGTTTCTAAATGTTTATTTACAATGTAACATGTTTTATTTTAACATCATGAATGGGAAATATGCCAATCTAGGATGTAGATATCCAATGAGTCAGCAACTACATTATGTTCCCTAGGGATATGCCTATAAGTAATAGTTTCAAATGATTTTTCTAGTAAACACACTCTCCGGAAGAGGCATAGGAGTACTAGGTTCCTAATGGTGTAGACGTGATTCAAATGGTGAACCATGAGCTGTGAGTCCATCAAGACTACTAGATCATGAACATCCTGGGAGGCAGCTTCAGTCAAAAGACCAATGACAACTTCATACTTGGTGATGTTATTAGTAGCAGGACCTATACACACCACTCCTAAATTGACCAAATATTCAGCTGGGGAATAGAGAACCCAGGCAGCCGAGGCGAGATTCAAGGTGTGGCAGAAAGCACCATCAGCAAACCTGTAGAAATCCATTTGCATGACCAAAATATGGTATAAACAGATGTGGACACTAAACTCAAAACCATCTTGAAAATACTAAAAGCACACTGAAAGCCAATCAATATACATATATACAAGATACTATCCAAGCAAGACCTAGGCATAGTACCTTTTCAGGTACAACCCATTGCAAGGTTGTCCCAAAGGGATTCCATCATAATCAACGAGCTTGTAAGCTCCTTTCTCTAACACCTTAGAAATAACGAAAGGTTCATACCACATGGACTCAAACTTACCCTTCCCTAGTTTGTCATATCTCTGATCATAAGTCAAGACTAGGTCACCCTCCTTAAAGACATGAGGTTGGACGCATTTATCATACTGCACCTTGACGTGTTTCTTATGTGCGTCATTAGCCAGGGCATCATCTCTACGAGTATCGTCAAGGTTACTCAACTACAAAAATATTTCTTCCTCTATCGAAGTGTCTGGGAGAAGTTCGACGGCAAGTTGTAAGGATGGAATCTGACATTGGATCAATAAGATAGCTTCAAGTCCATAGACAAGCTGAAATGGCGTGAAACCAGTGGTTGTTTTCACCAAAGTCTGATAAGCCCAAAGAGCAGAGAAAATAACGCGGTGCCAGTTGGATTTATGATCTCCAACCATCCGATGAAGCATAGTTTTCAAAACTTTGTTAATGGCCTCTACCTGACCATTAGCTTGTGGATAATACAGCATAGAGTTTTCGGGGCAAAAACCTAGCTTGGCACTCATTTCCTCCATCATCTGATTATAGAAATGGGATCTGTGACTAGTAACGATGGACCGTGGAACTCCAAATATAGCTATAATATGATTGAACAAGAAGAGAGCGGCAGTCTTACCATCTTTTGCATATGTAGGCATGGCCTCGGCCCATTTTGTGAAATAATCAACGGCTACAATGATGTAACCATGCCCCCTAGCTAAGGTAGGCTTACAATGCATGAAGTCAATCCCCCATTTGGAGAATGGACCAACGACAATGATGGGGTGCAGTGGACCAGGATGGGTGTGCTTTTTTGGATAAAAGTGTTGACAAGGTGGGCATTTCTTAACAGCCTCATGACAATCTTTGAAGATAGAAGGCCAAAAATAACCAGTGCAAAGGATTTTTTGTGCTGTAGCCTTCCCAGATAAATTACCACCACATGCTCCAAAATGGCAATCATTCAACACCTGTTCATCCTTCTCATGAGTAAGGCATCACCAGAGAATAGAGTCAATCCCACGTCTATACAATGTATCATTCAGGATAAGATAGTATTTCGTGTGGTGATGGATACGACGATGATCATCGCGAGATAAATGCGGTTGAAAACATTATGTTTGGAGATATATAAGAAAATCTCCATACCAAGGATCAACAGTGCTTATCAGGAATAGGAATTCATCCGAAAATCAATCGCTGGGCTTAGATTCTGTCGAAGCATAGGGAAGATCACACATAAGATCTGCAAAGACCAAGGAATTCTTTGATGTAGCTGTGGGAAATTCCAAATCGAACTCCTAAAGTATGGCAACCCAACTGGTCTTACATGCCAGTTATGGGGGGGATACCTATACATACTGTGGGAGGTGGTGGAGGACTGCCTTATTTTGGTCCTCCCCCTGGGGGGCCTAATGGTCCTGGAGGATATGGAAACTTTCCTCCTTATGGTCCTAGTGGCCCTAGTGGTCCTAGGGGACCTGGTTGATCCAGAAACAAGATCTTTACTACTCTATGACGTTAACATGAATTGCATAAAGAGCATGAACGAAGCTCACAAATCCATAAGAAGAGAACCAAACAGCATAGACAACACGCACATAAATACAACAAGTTGATAACGGAGTTCTTCCAGGATGGACTACATCTTCGGGCCTGCTTCTCAATAGGAGGGTCGATCTATAATCTCAGCATAAGGAAAAATACATGGCAATGATACAATGATACCTTGGCGACAATGTTCAGGAAGAGAACCGCTGCCCAAAACACAACAAGACTGCTTCCAGCAACTCCAAAGCCTGAAGATGGTGTAAAATGAGTATAAACACTCGTACCTTCCTCTTGCAGAGCTACGCAATCTCCCTTCTCTCCTTTAGCTACAAAGTCTCCACTCCAAAGCATGATTGACAATGGAAAATGAGAGGGTTTATATAGGCTTGTATGGACTCCTCTCACATGATCCTCATCGTTTCTCAAGTTACAACAATTTTGCCTAAATAGGCATGTGGTTACAACTTCCCTAAGTTGGTTTTCATAATAAACCAACATTTAACAATACCCCTTTAAAATGGCATTGGCTTTTTATGGTTAAAATCATATTATAATAACCATACAAAAACTATCTAAAATCCATAACCAAGTCGAACCCAAAAGTTTGTAAATAGCACGTGGTAATATGTGGTGGCGCACATATTTAGGTGGCATGTAACGTGGATGGGGTGGCGCTCCAATCCATTTGAAAGTTTTTTTTTAAAAACATGTGACCATGTTATAAAACGTATAACCATATCACATGGGTTGTGGGTTGGAGTTGTAACAAACTCTCGTGCATTGAAAACCAAGCCCCGACCCCTTTTTGCGCCATTACAAACATCTCCACACTTAAATAAACAAACCTTAACAAACATACCAATAAATATATGTAGCCCAAGTGGTGAAGGCAGAGTGCTTATACGAGAGAGGTCATAAGGTCAAAACCCGTGGAGGCCATAATTTTTGCATTAGATATATTGGCCAATCCCATGCTGCCACGTGGCGGCCTAGGATTGGTCCACCTCACGCCCAATCAATGTCCAGTCAACCGCCAAGTCACTGTCCGTATTGCCACGTCACCATCCGTACGTCCAGTCACCATATGATAGCTTGGATCCATACTGCCTGCATGTGTCACCTTGTGATTGGTTTTTATTACCACGTGTCACCCTGTCAGTGGTGCCACGTGGCACCCCATTTTGCCAAATTTGCATGTTTCATCAATACAACAGGATGCGATAACTTTCTCATACGAAGTCCGTTTGAGGTGAAATGAACGCCGTTGGAATCATCTCAACGGGCCCTTCGATCTGGTGCTAGTTTTGCTGAGATTGGAGGACTTAAAAAAAATTTCCTTCTTGGATCCTCCTGGATCATTCCTCCCCACTGAGAATCTTTTGGCCTCCAAAAGCCTTTACTAATCAACATATAGGTGAGGGAATTGCTCCCTCACTTTCTCCTTCTCGATCCACTTAGATTTGCTTGGATGAGTGCCTCTGATGTCCACTCGAAGATAATCAACATCACCTCTGCGAGAAGTCCTTGTCTTTTTGTCCAAGATGACATCTTCCTTTAGCTCATCCATGTACTCAGGAGCAAATTCATCAACTGATGGCAATGAAACATTCTCCCTTTCATCCATGATCATGGAAGGCTCATAGAGTTTCAAGTTCTCCACATTCACCACTAAGTAGATCTGCATGTATGGCGGTAGCTCTAAGCGAAAAGCATTCATCCTAATCTTCTCCAAGATGGTGAAGGGACCATATCTAATAGGCTTGAGATTCTTGCCTTCTCCTTTCATCCTCTCCTTGCTGATGTGAAGCCACACTTGATCTCCCACCTGAAACTGATGATCAACTCTATGCTTGTCATGGCGAGCCTTGTACTGGGCTTGACTCTTCTCCAACTGCTCTTACACTACTTGATGTACCTATTGAACTCTTTGAATGAACCTGCGGGATTTGTCTTCATCCTTGGAAGCGCTTGAATCAACCTATCTCCCATAAGTCAAGTCCAATGGAGTCTTTGGCAATTACCCAAAGCATGTCTCAAATGGCGAGCTCTGAGTGGAAGAATGCATAGCCCTGTTGTAGGCATGCTGCACATACTGGATCTGTTCATCCCATAACTTAGGATGCTTGTTGCAATAGCCTCGAAGCAAATGGACAATTGTCCTGTTGGCTACCTCTGTCTGTCTGCTAGTCTGTGTATGGAAAGCAGTGCTCCTCTTCAGCTTGGTGTCCATCATACACCATAACTTTGTCCAAAACTCTCCAAGGAATTGGGAGTCCTGATCCAAGATAATGGACGTAGGGAGTCCAAAGTGAACCCATACATGCTGAAAGAAAAGAGAAGCAGCCTGCTCTATAGTGACCTGCTTTTTACATGGCATAAGAATACACATTTTGCTAAACCTATCCACGACCACATACAAGTAGTCATGACCCCTCCTAGACATAGGCAAACCCCCCACAAAATCCATGGAAATGCTTTCCCAAGGATGGGAAGGAACAAGAAGTGGTGAGTACAGCCCCAATTTTCTATTAGTGGGCTTACAAGTAGAGCACATCACACACCCCTTTACATATTTTGTTACAATGTCTTTCATGCGAGGCCAATACACAAGTCTTTGCAAATGAGCCAAAGTCTTACCTACCCCAAAATGCCCTAATACAAGAGAAGTATGAGATTCTCTTATTACATGTACTCTTTCACTGATAGGAACACAGAACTTGCCCAAATGATAGAGCAACTTTCCCTGCAAATAGTAGTCTTCCTCCTGTGTGCCATTGGTTAGCTTCTCATAAATCTCCTTGAAATCATCATCAATAGCATACTGCTCAATATAACTTTCATGGGATAAAGAAGCATTTTTCAAGACAATAGATGCAACAATAGGAGGTCTAGAAAGCATATCTGCCACTTTGTTACTAGTACCCTTCTTGTACTCGATAACTGCGGACAACCTGTACATGCCCACATTAGGAAGAGGGGCATCCTGCTGGAGATGAATATCATGTTGAATCTCCCTTTTGGGAGGCAAACCTGTAGGTTCCTTAAATATTCCATCATAGTTAGCCACAATATCAATCATAGCCTTTTTATGAGAAGGATCACAACCTTTGAAAGCATCGAATGCTTCAGCATCTTTTGCTCTCACAACCATGAGCATGCATCTCTTATTAGCATTGATGAGTCTCTTTATCTATCCTGCACTAACAAGAGTGGTGTTAGCCTTCATACTGTGAGCTCTGACGATGTACTCCACCCCATTTTTGGTGAGATGGTACTTGTTCTCATGATGGAAGAATACTGCTTGTCGATCATACAAGTATGGGCTTCCCAATACGATACCGCGGATGTCAAGAGGAACAACATCTAAGTCCACCTCATCGATCAACTTTGAAGCAATAGCAAACCTTAACCTACATTGCTTAGTCACCTGTAGCTTATCATTATCACATACCCATCCAAGAGGATAAGGCTTGGGGTGAGGTTTAGTCTGTATGCCCAACTTCTTAACAACTGATTCTGAGATCAAATTTACTTGAGAACCAGAATCAAATAATGTTTCAATCTTTGTATGCTTAGACACAACTCTGATGTGAAACAACTCACTTCTTCTTTTATCATTTTCTTTACAAACATGAGTAGAACTTGAACCCGTATGAGGAGTTTTGTTACCTTGCATTCCCACGGCTGTAATCATGGTTTCGTCACCTGAGTCGGAACCCAAATCTCGTTGCGCTGTTGCAATGGTATTTTTCTTCTTTTTGCTTCCATAATGCTTTGGCCTCTATTCAAGATGCAACTTCCAACAACTTTCTTCATCATGCCCATCAGTGTCGCAATGGTTGCAATGGAGTTTTCCTCCTTCCTTCTTGGCAGTAGTTGTCTTCTTGCTCTTGTCCTTCTTTTTGGACTTGTAGTTGTTGTTGGGTTTGAAAGGCTTCTTCAGATGGTCTTCTTGCAAATGCTTCCCCCTGCTCTCAAGATGAGTATCCTGAGCACTTGCTTCATCCACACTAGTAGGATTCAACAACAACAAAGTATGGCGGAGATAATGATGAAGAGCACCAATGTACTTCAGAAGAGTGTCAGGAGAATCTAAAGAAATATTCAACTCTAGAGCTTTCTTTCTAAATTCTTCAGTAAAACTCTGAACACTCTGACCCTTGCCTTTTCTAAAACTTTTCCAATCCATCATAGCCTTTTGAACATAACCCAATGGATAAAATTGTTTACGTAAAGCAGAAATGAAAGCAGACCACGACGAGAGAAGATTACCCATTTGTGTACTACCTTGCTGAAGCTTGCTTTCCCACCATACAAGTGCGGTGCCTGTCAGCCAAAGTGAAGCCAACTGAATCTTCACATCTTCTTCTTTGATCTATTGGACTCGGCAATAGACCTCAATTTTCCTTATCCAATTGTTCAACTTCTCTACATTCACTTCCCCATTGAACATGGGAAAATCAAACTTCACATCGAGCTTCAATAAGGGCTTCTTTTGAGGCTCTTTGTGAGGAACCTTGGAATGCTGAGAATGAGATGAGGAAGAAGCACTTGAACTTGTGCTTGAAGCTGAAGTTGAAGAGGGAGGCTCAGGAGGCTCTTTGCCACCTCCTCCTTGGTTAACTAAAGTGTTGCCTTCGTCCTTCACTTCTTTGTCTTCCTTCTTTACTTCACTGCCTCTTCTTTCTTTTTCCATGCGTTCTTCATAGTTTGCAAACAACTTGTCTACCTTGTCGGCCATCATGTAGAAGACCTTGTGAAATTTTTCCTCCATCTCGGTGCGGGCATCATTAGCTTCCATCTTCCTCCTTCGATGTGCACGTCCGATCTCGGAATTGTAAGGCTCTAGTGTACCCTCACCAGCTTGTAGTTTAGCTCTCGTGAGCATCCACACTCATAATACAACATCAAATAGTCCTGCTCTAATACCACATGATCTGGAAACAAGATATTTGCTACTCTATGACGTTAACATGAATTGCATAAATAGCGTGAACGAAGCTCACAAATCCATAAGAAGAGAACCAAACAGCATAGACAACACGCACATAAAGACAACAATTTGATAACGGAGTTCTTCTAGGATGGACTACATCTCCGGGCCTACTTCTCAATAGGAGGGTCGATCTATAATCTCAACATAAGGAAAAATACATGGAAATGATACAATGATACCTTGGCGACAATGTTCAGGAAGAGAACCGCTGCCCAAAACACAACAAGACTGCTTCCAGCAACTCCGAAGCCTGAAGATGGTGTAAAATGAGTATAAACACTCGTACCTTCCTCTTGCAGAGCTACGCAATCTCCCTTCTCTCCTTTAGCTACAAAGTCTCCACTCCAAAGCATGATTGACAATGGCAAATGAGAGGGTTTATATAGGCTTGTATGGACTCCTCTCACATGATCCTCATGGTTTCTTAAGTTACAACAATTTTGCCTAAATAGGCATGTGGTTACAACTTCCCTAAGTTGGTTTTCATAATAAACCAACATTTAACAATACCCCTTTAAAATGGCATTGGCTTTTTATGGTTAAAATCATATTATAATAACCATACAAAAACTATCTAAAATCCATAACCAAGTCGAACCCAAAAGTTTGTAAATAGCACGTGGTAATATGTGGTGGCGCACATATTTAGGTGGCATGTAACGTGGATGGGGTGGCGCTCCAATCCATTTGAAAGTTTGTTTTAAAAAACATGTGACCATGTTATAAAATGTATAACCATATCGCGTGGGTTGTGGGTTGGAGTTGTAACAAACTCCCGTGCATTGAAAACCAAGCCCCGGCCCTTTTTTGCGCCATTACAAACATCTTCACGCTTAAATAAACAAACCTTAACAAACATACCAATAAATATATGTAGCCCAAGTGGTGAAGGTGGAGCGCTTATACGAGAGAGGTCACAGGGTCAAACCCCGTGGAGGCCATAATTTTTGCCTTAGATATATTGGCCAATCCCATGCTACCACGTGGCGGCATGGAATTGGTCCACCTCATGCCCAATCAACGTCCAGTCAACCGCCAAGTCATTGTCCGTATTGCCACGTCACCATCCATACATCCAGTCACCATATGCTAGCTTGGATCCATACTACCATGTGTCACCTTGTGACTGGTCTATATTTCCACGTGTCACCCTATCAGTGGTACCACGTGGCACCCCATTTTGCCAAATTTGCCTGTTTCATCAATACAACAGAACGCGATAACTTTCTCATACGAAGTCCGTTTGAGGTGAAATGTACGCCGTTGGAATTGTCTCGACGAGCCCTTCGATCTGGTGCTAGTTTTGCTGATATTGGAGGACTTAAAAAAAATTTCCTTCTTGGATCCTCCTGGATCACTAGTCCCTTTCCTCCTTCTGGCCCTCCTCCTAGTGGTTCCAGTGACTCTGGAGGTTTACCTCCCCTTGGTGGCCCTGAAGGGTCTGGTGGTCTGCCTCCTAGTGGTCCTGGTGGTCCTAGTGGTCTTGGTGGTCCCGATGGTCTTGGTGGTCCTCCTCCTGTAGGCACTGGCAGTCCTAGCGGTCTTGATCCCAGAAATCAACCCCCTGTGGGCGGATCTTCTGGTAGTTATTCGTCACAACAACCTGTTTATCAGTCCACTTATGGTCCTATTGGTAATTATATTCCATATCAATATTACCAATATGTGAAGCCTAACCGACAGTTACCTTTCCTAGCAACTTTGGACTTACCTGATTTGTCCAAGTTGATTAATGACCCCATTCGACACAATCCCTCATGGCCACCCATTCTGGTAAAGTTATCATCAGATATCCCAAAATTTGATGGGGAGCAAGGAGATGATCTGAAGAACCATGTGATGACATTCCATTTGTGGTGCTCTTCAAACTCCCTCATGGATAATTCTATTTGGTTACAACTCTTTCAGCGAACTTTGATCGGTATATCTGTGAAGTGGTACATTGAACTCCCACAACATTCGCTTGTGGATTTTGGCTCGTTGGCGACTGTGTTTCTCACACACTTTCAGTTCCCTATTCGTTATGAAATGGGTACTGATCTTTTAACCTCTCTGTGACAGAACACCTCCACCCACATTTTCAATAATATTCATGAGTGGAGAAGGTGGAGAAGGCTTGTTAAGGCCCCTATTCCATATCAGTTACTAGCTGATTGGTTCACCAAATCCTTGTTGCCTCCTATTTCCCGAGATGTGGCTATGGGTAGTGCCATTACCGAAGAGCATGTTATTAGTCGGGCTCAGTACCTATACTTGGTCTATTCCTAGTCTAGAACCCTTTATGACTTGATTCCTCAAGCTCCTCACCCCAACACTGATCTTGCCAAGCCATTAGTAGAAGTACCTGTTGATGGGATTGTTGGTTCAATCGAGTCCCCATCAGCAGCGAAATTTGCCAAGCAAACCCAAACTGCCACCCCTACTCCTTCGACTCCCAAGGTTTCCACCGAGGTCAATTCCATTCAAAGTACTCAAACCTCTGGTAATAATAAAAAGAAAGGTAAAAATAAAAATAAAAAACCTAGAAACCAACTGAAGATTCCAAGACCAACCAATGGTGATAACGACAAGGGGAAAAGAAAAGAAAAATATCCCTATCTGCTCTGCAATGGTGACCATTTTTCAAAGGAGTGTCCTTGTCGGGATGAAATCTCTCAGTTTTTGAAGTCTAATCCCGCACCTACAGTACTTATGGATCCTTTTCCCTCTCAACAAAAACTAATAGACCACATGTCTAATCAGGGTCACTCTAGTTCATTAGAGGAAATTTGTATGATATCCTCAGATACCATCCATCTGCAAACTAGAAGTCAGAATTATGACAAACCTGTAGATAAAAAATGAAGATCATCCATCTTCAGAGAAAATTCCTTCTACTAGTTCTCTTGAGTCCTCATCTACTATCCCCTTATCTATCGAGAAGCCCACTCTCACCATGATTTTGCACCCACCTAAGAGTACTCTTAGGAAGGCAGTATTTAACCCTAATGCCTGAGCTGCTCAATTTTATAATGTGGTTGAAGATCTCGCTCAGGAACCTTGTGCAATGTCTACCCTAGAAGTGCTCCAAAGTTGCCCCACATAGCACAAAAACATGTTAACAACATTAGGAGATTGAGGCTCGGATAACACCAACTTGATTCATTTCAATGTTGAGAACTATAAGTCTAGGTTACCGCATAAACTTGCTTTTCAAGTCATTACGAAAGTAGTTGGAAAGAAATTCTTTTGAACGATACTAGATGAAGGAGCTTCAACCTCCGTTTTGTCTCTCTGTTGTTGGAAAGACCTTGGCTCTCCTGAGCTTGTCACATCACCTATGACACTCAAGGCCTTTGACGGACAGGGTTTCCAACCCCATGGTCTCATATCAGCCCTAGCAATTGAGCTGGGGTGAAAAACCATTTCCATTCAAGTAGAAGTGGTAGATTCCCCTTTAGGTTACAATCTCCTTCTAGGATGAAATTGGTCCTATGTTGTGACTGCTGTTGCTTCAACATTATTCTGAACCGTCCAATTTCCACATTTGGGGAGAATCGTTACTATTGACCAGCTTGATTTCTGTATGCTAGATGTTATTGTCTCCATGGCTAATAACATCCCCATGTTAGGCCAGTCCCCTCCTCCTTACTAGTCAATTGGGGTAGGCGTGTTGAAGGATTCATCCCTCATGGGAGTTTTTCCATCCACTCCTCCTAGTATGGATTTTGCGTCAGTCCATATGATTGCCTCATTTTATTGTGAGCCTAAGGGTAAACATGTTGTTGATTCCACCTCATTGATTCCACACGAAGCTATGTATGACAGCATTCAAACCTTTTCTAATGATCACACTGATGACCTTCATCTAGTGGCTTTGGATCCTTACCATTTACCGTACTGGTTAGAACCTTCTCTCCCTACTCTAGATTATTTCTCTAAGACTTTTCCTTTCGACAAGTCCATCATAGAGATTATGAATACGGACAAGCCCATTTGGGAGGATCACCATCATAGATCTATGTTCCTCCCCAATACCAGTTCGGTTATCCATTATTTTGCATCATTGTTTCCTACTGATATTGTCAACGTACCCCAAAGTCCTATATTGTTGGGAGATATAGATTCTGAAGGAAACCTTTGCAACATTACACAAATGAACCTGATTGACATATCATCCAAGCCTAATACTATTGAGCACGTTCATGTTGGGAAGAAATGCTCCGCAGATGAATCTGAAGCCTATAAGGCACGTTTTAAAGAGTTCCATGATATTTTTTCTTGGTCCTATGAAGAGATGCTGGGGATTGACCCATCCATTGTGGTCCACAATATTAAAACCTATCCCTTGGCCAAACCTGTCAGGAAAAAACTAAGGCAAGTCCGTCCTCAGAAGGCCGTAGCTATAAAATCTGAAATTGAGAAACTTCTAAAAGCTGGGTTTATTTATCTTGTACCCCTGATGGAATGGGTATCAAACATTGTCCTTGTCAACAAAAGGCAGGGCACCATTAGAGTCTATATCGACTTTATGGATATCAATAAAGCTTGTCACAAGGATAACTTTCCTACCCTGCACATCAATCAAATTATTGACAACTGTGCTGGAAGTGTCATCTTTTCATTCATGGATGGCTTCTCTGGCTATAATCAGATTGAAATATTACCCTCTGATTAGCATAAGGCGACATTCATTTTCCCATGGGGAACCTTTACATATAAGAAGTTACATTTGGATTGAAAAATGCTGGAGCCACATTCCAGCGTGCGATGTCCTATGCGTTTCATGATATTAGACATATTGTTGAACCGTAACTTGATCACCTCAATGCTCATTCACAGCAAGGGGAGGACCACCCTGGTCATCTTAGAGAGATATTCCTGAGATGCCGTCATTATAATATACAGCTCAATCCGCATAAATGTGTTTTTTGCATTGAGACGGGACGTCTGCTAGGATTTGTGGTATCCAAAGATGGCATTTGAATCGATCGTTTGAAAATTTCCTCCATTCTCGATCTACTAGCCCCAACTAATCTCCTTGAACTCCAAAGTTTGCAGGGGAAGGAAAACTTTCTCTGCCATTTCATGTGCAATTTCACAGAGAAAACGCACGGTTATATGTGTCTCCTTAAGAAGAACACATTATTCTTCTAGGATAACCAGGCCCAATGTGCCTTTGATAATCTTAAGCATGCTCTGACTCATTCACCCATGATAAACCCCCCTGATTATTCAAAGGACTTTCTCTTGTATATTGCTGCCTCTACTACTACCATCCCTAGGGTTTTAGTGCAGGACAATCTCCACGGTCAGGAGCACATGATTTATTACACCAGTAAGAATCTCCTAGATTTTGAAACTCGTTATTCATGTGTGGAAAAGTTAGCATTGGACATGATCATTACTGTACAAAAGTTTCATCATTACATTCTGCTCCACACTACCACCATGTTGGAAAACTAGAACTCAATGTACTACATCCTGACTCATCAGGTGCTCGAGGGCAAGTACTCTCGTTGGATTGTCATACTTCAGGAGTTTGATCTGGAATTTTCCAAGGCTACATCAAAGAAATCCTTGGTATTTGCAGAGCTTATGTGTGATCTTCCCTATGCTTTGATGGAATCTGAGCCCAGCGATTCATTTCCGAATGAATTCCTGTTCTTGATAAGCACTACTGATCATTGGTATGGAGATTTGCTTATATATTCCTTGGAGTCACCAGATTTGTTAGCTGGAATATTTCACCTCTTGCAGACAGTAAGGTGTTCCACTAGTCTAAATGGTTCAGATCCAGAACAAATAGAAGACAGAGGTTGAAAACTCTATGTAGACACTGTAGATACCTGGAATGCAATGCTTCGATCGTTACCCTGTGTACCTGCAATAAGCTTCAACACAGAAACAGATCAAGGCAGCCATAATATAATCTACTGGTCTATGTTAGTGACTAAGGAATCTAACAACATACATGTGAAATCAAACAACAACAATATATGTGGGACAGAAATCAACTTGCATTAATATAGAAATATGAAGAAGTTTACAACCAAGCCTTAGTGTTGACATGCATCTCCATGAAAGCAAGCATTCTCATCCCCGTAAACTCCAACTCTAGCTCTCTCTATGCTCTCCAATGGTATGGACCAAGTGATCAATCCAACAACATAACAATACCCTAAGATTTCTCCCCCTCAGCCATGGCCATAAGATTGTATTTATAAGGCTAAATGGATAGGGATGGTAGAGAGATAAGTGGGTGAGGTAGCCTCTAAGATTCTAGGATGAGGGATCTTGAGCTCAACTAACCAACAATAGTAGGGGTAAGGGAGGACACGAGGCTTATCATCTAGAAGCCTCGAGAAACTTCTCTTTTTCCATTTTTACCTAGGGTACCACATTTCTCCTTCAATGATAGTGTGGTTCTTGTAAGAAATGCTTATGGACTAAGGGCCATAAGCGGTGGCACCACTTGTGGATAACAAGGGATAGGTGGTGTGAAAATGGTACCGCTCTTGGCTAATAAGGTAAGCGCGGTGATGGAAATTTTCATAAAAGATTGACATTTAGTATGGGTTTCCACTCCAAGAGCTAGGATTCAGGGCAAGTAGGTAAGTCAAATGTCTTATCACATGATGTTGACAGGATTTTGGTATAACAAAGGTGGAAGGAAACAATTTCAATTTCTTCTCACTAGAGATATAGTCATAACTTCAACAAAGAATGTTGAACTCAAAGAGGAATTCATCTGGATCCTCGGTAGACTTCCCATGAAAATGCGGTAGTCCTGAGGGTGAAATATTTTTCATAGGGACATTTCCAGTTGTTTTCTGAATAGGGAATTGAAGTGTGGAAACTTCCTCCTCGTGCTAAATATTGTCATTGTCGTTATTATTGTCCCCTACTACTTCTTCACGTTCGTCATGATGACATTAGTTATTCATGATCCCTTCCTCTCAATTTTCTCGCTTCTTATGATTTTCAAACCTCTTTAGAAACTATAACCACTCTTCTTTAGTAACCTCCTTCCCGTTCATTCGATAGACCTTCTCTAATATAGTTTCCCCCATAGCACTTCCCCTATTCCCTAGAGTCCACTCCACAGAGACACTAGATGGTGTCACAACTTCTACTGATCTCTCCATAGTTGATATTAATGACTCCAACCTATGAGGAACATAGATTCTTCTTATAGAATATGGTATTTGATATAGGGCTCCAGTATAAGAATCAACTCTAGCAATTAATTAATGAATGAATGTCAATCTTCCTAGGTCTGGGTTATAGCTTGGGTTATAGACATGATCTCTTCCACCTGCAAAGTTAATGCTTCTGGGGGATTACCATTGAATTATTCTTGCATTCATGCAAGCTTATTAATCAAACATGATCCTCATGGTAGGAACCCCTTTCGTCTGCTGAAGGATGCATGTCTCTTCACTGTGTCCTATCGCCCCTGCACCCCGAAAATCAGAGTTTCTAAAATAAATTGAACCAATTAAAATACTAACTATTTCTATCAATTACCTTCCCTGGTAACGACGCCAAAATTTTTTCCACTCTATATACTCATTAATTTTCATAACAAGCAGAGTTCTCAATATAAATTGTCACCCCAAGGAAGTCTGCTTATTTCAAAGGTAACTAGAAAAATATATGCATAACAATTTTGAGTAGCTGATGAATAAAATACAAATAATTTAATCCTAATCACTGCTCATTCAACACAACTTCCTATAAAAACTAAATTAAATTATCAATCTAAGAACTGTAAAGGACTTCTGATTCCTACAACATCAATCCTGCAGTTTATAATCTAAGAATGAATCAATCTGGAATTACTTTTGCAGAAATTTAAATCCTATTTTACCAAATCATAACAATCGCAAACCATCAATCAAAATAACCAATTCATAAAAGAAATGATCTATCTAATTCATTGAACTCCAAGAAACATAAATGACAACACTACAGAGGGGCTGAGCATGTTTGTAAAAACTATTACTAATTAACACACATTGCATAAAGGAAAGGATTATCCTACACAATCGACTGTCACACCACACTATTACAACAAGCCAAAGGAAAATATAATAATGTGATTGTTAATGAATATTGTTGCAGTTATCTATGGATGCATCACACTGAAATCCCACACTAAACATAAATAACTAAGCTAAAACATCTACTACTACCAACAACTCTGTAAGAAGGAGGGATCTGGAATTCAAATAGAGATGTTGTGGAAGGATAATGAAATCTACAACAAAACAATATTGAGAATTACTGCTCCTTTTATTAAAATAATCAAAATACAGTCACAATATTCTCAGTTATGACTTCTCTGAAATTTTCTACCCTTGGATCCAATTTCTTGTTCATACTTATACAGAAATGGAACATTTCAATTACATGAATATCAGAGAGCCATGAATATCTATGATCTTCAGGCTGTCGAATTAAACAAGAACAATTATAACTATTATTAAATTGCATAAGATCAGTTCACAATAATGAATGAACTTTTAATTTGAATTCTTTCATAGGTCGAACGTGTTCCAGCTAACAAGGAAAGATACTTAGAAAATTTCAGCTAAATGCATGAAAAGACATCCAAGATTCTCTCATCAACAACTTGGACTGGATCATCAAACAAGCAACTGATGCGAGGATGTTACACTTGGGACACCTAAAGATTCTAAAACTTTCTTATAAACCAATGACAAATTAGCACAGATGAAAGATAAAGTTCATAATTATAAGTAAAATCAAGCATTAATGATTGAAGTAATAATGATTTATACCTTAGGGATTCATGCTTGTTCTCTTGGAAAGGATAAAGATTGAGTTGTAAATAGGAGGAAAAAGCAAGGAAAAAGGGATAAACATAGTAAGAAAGAAATGGTAATTTCAGCACCCAACACACACGCTTAAACCCTAAGTTAACCTCTTTTTCCAACCTATCAAATGTAACAGGATATATAGAGGTGTTTTCGATGTTTATGTTAAATTATGTTGACACAAACCCAGCCAACAAAACCAGTCGACAAGTATTCCAACTTTGTTGACACCCAAACCACTGCGATCTCCCTGAGCACCAGCCCAGACAAGTTTTACCCCATCTGGAAACACCCGTAGAGCGGATGAAGTCTCACACGAGATGTTCGAGGGAGAGCTGACGAAACCAATTTTTTGCAGAATGGGATAGGAAAATGTGCATCAACGTATCAAATTAGCACAACATTAATAGATATGATCATTCACATAAGAATTTATAGAACCAATCATTATTCAATAGGTTGCATCATTACATCATATTATCATAAACATGTTGATGCGCAAACAGATCCAACAAAATAGCATTATTCAAAGAAGGAAAATATCACAGTATTTACTGATTCATGTCGCATCTACACATTTTATTCATATTGCATTGCAAAAGATAGTAAAATAGGAAAATAAAAAAGAACACAATGATTCAGCTCAACTTTCTGTCATATCATATTACTTCTGCACAAGATCACATATTCTCGAAAACAAGTCACGAATCGACAAATCTCAATTCATGCGCAAGTTTTACATAACCAAAAAATCAGGCAGATTCAAGTTCAATGTCTCAAGATCATTTGAAGACAAGATGCTCCACATATCATATCCTTAGCACTTACAATTCAATATATATTTATAGGCTTGCGCCTTTACATTCAAGGTCCACTTAGACAACTTCCTAACTAACTCTTAACTGATTCTACAAAATAATGACCAATATCTACAAAATATGGTAAAAAACTACAAAAGGTGACATAAAATATATAAAATTTTATATTCTCCACCTTACATACCATATTCCACTTACGCGATGTGTTTGAGCTTGCACAACATCCATGAAGCAGCGCAACTAATGTATCCCAAAACCCCTTGCCAATAGGACCCCCAACATAATCTTGTGGCTCACCCTCGAGCCATGCTAGCTGGACATGGTGTACTCAGTAATATTGAGCTTGAAATCCTAATACTGCTGAGTAATCTCGTTGACCTATACTTTGACTTTTTTTATCTATCTCCTGGCTCATCGTCAGATCATGTGTGACTGGATGCTCAACCTGTTATACCAAAATCCTGTCATCATCATGTGATAAAAAATTTGACATACCTACTTGCCCTGAATCCCAGCTTCTGGAGTGGAAACTAAATGGTTTTTCATCAATCTGTCATACAAATTCCCACCACCGTGCATGCCCCTTTATCCAGGAGCAGTACCCTTGCTTGCACCGCCTTTCATAGGTTGTCCACAAGCGGTGCCACCACCCATTTCCCTTGGTCCATAGGTGGTATATACCAGAACCGCTCTATCATAGAAGGAGAAGCGTGGTACCCTAGGTAAAAAGGGAAAAATAGAAGTTTCTCGAGGCTTCTAGATGATAAGCCTCATGTACTGCCTTATCCCTACTGTTGTGGGTTGGTTGAGCTCGAGATTCCTCATCCTAGGATCTTAGAGGCCACCTCACCCACTAATTTCTCAACCATCTCTATCCATTAAAGCCCTATAAATATGAGCTCATAGCCATGGTTGAGGGGAGAACATTGAAGGTATTGTTATGCTATTGGATTGAAGGTAGGCCCTGTTCCAGACTCTATATTTTGATTTTTGTGTGTTTTTATCTTAATTTTGATGAAAATGAAGTGTACTTTTGAATTGTGTATTCTGCAGTAGCTTTGATTGGTGTATTCTTTCTGCATTCAAAGAGAGTTTATGTTTCTTGCATTAGATTTTGCATTATTTTCTTTGCTTGAAACCTCTTGCTCTTTTTTGTAGATATTATTCATTGGAATTGGAAATATACATTTCATTTTCTTGAGTAGGCTTTGGTTTGTTTTGGACTTGGAATGCGTGAGTGATCCATGTTGTTTTGAGTCTTTCTTTCCTTGGGGTGATTTTTGTTTCCTTTTGCATGCTGATTTTTTCAGTGCTTGGTAGGAAAGATTGGTTCTTCGTTTGCTTGTCTGTTTCAAAGAGAAGTTTTAGTTTTCTCTCTCTTTTGCTTTATTCACAAGCTTGTTGAACAATTTTCTTCTTGTTTAGTGCATGATTGTTTGAAATTCTAGATATTACTTTCATTGAGAAGAGATATCTATTTTCAGCTTTGCGTGATTTAGAGTTAGATTTGTTTGGAAACGTTAGTGAAATCATCTTTCCATTGAGTTTTTATGCGTCTTTTTCAAGCATGAAAAGATAGGAAACATTTTGAATTATGTTATATATTCTCTAGATCTCTTTTTTATTTGCTTTGAAGATTGTTTGGGGTGCATTGATATTTCACTTTTCATTTGAAAAGATAGAATTGCATTTGCATTCAGGTGCCCATTTATGGGAAGAAAAGTAAATCTCTCTCCCTCTCTTAGGTAGAATTTCATTGAAGAGGAAAACTTGCATTATCATATAGATCAGTGTGCATCTTCTTTAATTCAAGTTTTCACTCCATGGTTCCACCTAAACGCACAAGATAGAATTAATAGTAGTACTAGGTTAAAACTTTTAGCAATTTGAGTGATAAGTTAGAGACATGTTCAGGCATCATAAAACATAGGAGCTGTCATTACTTTGTATGCATTACATCCTGGGACTCGCACGGTTCTTCCACGTACTGTCGGTATATCGAACGGCCTTTCACATACCCTTGAGGTATATAGAAAGGTACTTCTCGTACTCGATTGTATATCGGAAGGCCCCTTGTGTACGGTTATGCATTAGACAACACTACTACCAATTTGAGCTCCCTCATACCTTACGTATATCAGGAGACCCTTTCAGGAATTTTGAAACCATCTGAGTTATCCTTTTGGCCTATCCTGTGAGATTCCTAACTCTTATCCACTCCTTTCACATGTTTGCTAGTTGCTTTTATTTTGAGTAGTACTTTCTTGTGAGTGGTAGTTAGCGGGTTATTAGAGAGTTTAGAGAAGGCATCCTCATCTGGGACTACCACTCAAGAGGTCCCTTTCCAAGGTGTACCTTTTGTGTTCCCTTCAAGTGAAGGTATTGGTCCTCCCTTTATTTCCACTCTAAATATTCCTGGATTAACTATAGGATTACCGGTCTGGCTGTTTAATCCGGTAATTCATGTTACACCTAATGTATCAAATGTCATCTCTCCTTCGGGAGAGGATCAACCTCAACCTAATCCTGCTCCTTCTTCGTCGGTTTTGGCTTCAACTCTTTCTTCTTCTTTGCTTGACCAAAGCTCTACGGTTAGTAGTCAGGTGGATAAGAAGAAGAAGAAAGGGAAGAGTAAGAAGAAGAAGGATAAGAAAGAGAAAAAGAAACAACTATCTGCCCTTGATGGTGCTCATTCTAGGAGAAAGCCCAGAAAACCCAAGTTCCCTTGTAAGCTTTGCAAGGGGGACCACCTTATTAAGGAGTGTCTCAGTCTCTCCCATGTACAAGAAGAGTGGTCTAAAAGATCCAAACCTTCTGTGTCATCAACCTCTGATCATCATGTTGATGATACTCCCTCAACTAGTAACCCACTAGTAAAAGGTCGTAAGGGTAAAGTCTTGTATCCTTGTTTGATATGCAAGGCTGTGCATCATACTTTTCTTTGTCCAAGCATGGATGAAGCTTCAAGTTGGTTGGAAAATATTACTGATCATCAATAGGTGATTCCAACAAGTGATAGTAAGTTATCCCTCGATCCCCCAATGGTTGACCAAGTGGTCGATTTGGATTTATATATGGTTGATCCCACTCTTCCTTTGGAGAGTGAAGTTAAAGTGGTCGAGTTAGTGTCATTTCCACCTGATCCTACTCTTTCATCAGAGAGTGTTAAGACTGAAGTAGTCTCTTTGACCAAATCTTCATCTTGTTCTTCTCTTCCAGTAGAGAATGAACTAAAACCTGCTGAAGTTTTTATGCTTTGTTCTGATTGTTATTGACAAGAGGAAATTTTGTCTGTTTCGACAGAACCCTCTCCAAGTAGTGAGGTTATTTCCTTTGACTGGGGTAACCTAACAGAGTCTTGTCTTCATTTGAGTGTTCCTTTCCAGATAGTTGTGAATGTTACTGATAGGTGGATACTTCACACTATTGTTGACAAAGGGGCTTTTGTTAGTATTCTATCTTCAACTGCTTGGAAATATTTAGGTTCTACTCAGCTTGTGCTAGCCACCAATCAGATACTAGCTTTTAATCGAAGATCTACAATGCCTTTAGGGACCCTTCCTTGTTTACCTATTACATTAGGAGGGAAAATTGTCTGTATTGATGTTATGGTGGTCCAAGGTCCTTTATATTTTAATCTACTCCTTGGACATGATTATGTCTATGCCATGAAGGCTGTTGTGTCCACACTCTTTAGAGTTATGCATTTTCCCCATGATGGGAAGATTGTGACCATTGATCAGCTTTCCTTTGTTACACCTAATCATTGCATTACTCCTAGTAATCAAACTTCCCTGAATGTGCCGCATGTTCTTATGGTTCCTTCCCTTTCTTCTAGTTAGCTTCTTCCCATTATAGGTAAAATGGGGGGCATGGCTCTAACCTCTGGACTTCATAATGGAGTTAGGTTGCTAGCTTTTATGAAATGGGGGAAACCTAACAACCTCTGGATATAATGTTGGATAGGAGTAGGTTCTAAAGCATAGTTTACCCTATGGTTTCAAGCTCGCTAAAAAATAAAACCACTCCTTAAGCATAGTTTACGCTTTTGGTTTCAAGCTTGCATAAAAATGAAACCATGTCTAGAGCATAGTTTACCCTGTGGTTTCAAGCTCGTTAAAAAATAAAACCACTCCTTAAGCATAGTTTACGCTTTTGGTTTCAAGCTTGCATAAAAATGAAACCATGTCAAGAGCATAGTTTACCCTGTGGTTTCAAACTCATTAAAAAATAAAACCACTCCTTGAGCATAGTTTACGCTTTTGGTTTCAAGCTTGCATAAAAATGAAACCATGTCGAGAGCATAGTTTACCCTATGGTTTCAAGCTCGTTAAAAAATAAAACCACTCCTTAAGCATAGTTTACGCTTTTGGTTTCAAGCTTGCATAAAAATGAAACCATGTCTAGAGCATAGTTTACTTTTGATTTCAAGCTCGTTAAAAAATAAAACCACTCCTTAAGCATAGTTTACGCTTTTGGTTTCAAGCTTGCATAAAAATGAAACCATGTTCTAAGCAAAGTTCCCATTCTATGTCAATCTTGTTAAAAATGAAATAGCACCTAACCATCATGTCAGTTCATTCTTGAGCAAAGTTCCCATTCTATGTCAAGCTCGTTAAAAAATGAAATGGATCTCCTTAAGCATAGTTTACGCTTTTGGTTTCAAGCTTGCATAAAAATGAAACCATGTTTTGAGCAAAGTTCCCATTCTATGTCAAGCTCGTTAAAAAATGAAATGGATCTCCTCAAGCATAGTTTACCTTTTGGTTTCAAGCTTGCATAAAAATTAAATCATTCTTGAGCATAGTTCATTTTCTATTTCAAGCTCGTTAAAAAATGAAGTAGGTTTCCTTAAGCATAGTTTACCTATTGGTTTCAAGCCTGCATAAAAAAGAAATCATGTTCCAATCATAGTAACCTTCTGTTTCAAGCTTGTGTAAAAATGAAACAGATCCCCTTCCCTTGATTCGAGTCTTCACTTTAGTGTTAGAACTTGAAGCTTCGCCTTCCTGATTCTCATTCTTCCTACCCCCCTGGTGAACATTTTCACATTAGTAACCAGGTTTTTTAGGTTGAGTGTTGGTTGCTTAGGGAAGACCTAGGTTTTTATACTATTATCTTACCAACAAAAAGACCCATAGTGTTGGCCCTTTCGGCAACAACCCGCGAATAGGTTGCAGTCTCACCCGAAACAGCTATGGGGTGCCGCAAAATCAGGTTTCTGCAGGAAAAAGAGAGATATTACTATACCTTTAGCCTTAACAAATATTAAACATATAACACAGAGCTTCGACAGTCACTTAATTAGCTTCGCAGTTTAGATAAATAGACAGTTACTTGCTTAACCCTTAACTGGGAATTCATAGCGAAGTTAATCCTTGACAATATATCTTACTTATCATTCACCTACTTATCAAATAAATAAAACAAAGCAGCACAAAACAAAAAGGAACCACCACAACACAACATATACGTGGTTCACCCCCAGTGTAGGGGATATGTCCACAAAAATGTGTTTTATTCAACTCTTTACAAACAACAGTTCTGATCTGTGCACTCAGCTGCAGATCCCTGCACACTCAGCTGCAGGTCTTCTCAATAATCCCAAAACTACGCACTTAGATGCAGATATCTTTCTCCTATTTGGACACTCAGCTACAAATATATTTCTTCTATCTGTGCACTCAGCTGCAGATCCTTTCTTACAAAAACCCTCTGCGCACTCAGCTGCAGAGGTCATCCACGCACATAGCTGGGACTTAACCTTAAACCCTAAAATAGGCCTTAGCTTCGCATCAAATTATCATCATCACAACAACGCCAACAACAACCCTAACTCCTTTACATAAGTGCCTATTTATACTAGTGCACTATTACAATACCATGTGTTTAAACCATGGGCTTAAAAACCATGAGTTCAAACCATGGGTTAATTACAAAAAGAGAGGCTTCGACCCAACCCCGACACCCCTAAGACTATTTTGGGCCGCAACTCCGCTTACAAGCTTCGCACCAAAACCATGGAGTTGCCAAAATTAAGGACCTTCAAGGTCCACGCCCCAACAGGCCCCTAAGACTCACCAGTGTCCCGTCCCAAGGCACTCAGCTACTTTTTTGGTGGGAGGATCTTGTTGGCGAAGATAGTGAACTGCCGTTTGAGGCTGTGCATGATATCTCGGCTGCTTGCTCCTTCTCCATGATCTCCTGCAATGTTGTTGACGATGCTTCGCTACACTAAGGACCTTCGACATGGTACAGACCTTCGACACATCCTCACACCAGCTTCAACAGAACTTCAAACTTCGACCCATGACAAAATTTTCCTCCACAACCTTCGACACTTCCAACAATCTGCCAAATCTTCTCTGAGACAGCTTCATCATAGTCTAGTACCCAATTTCAACTGTTCTTGGTACTTAGACTCTCCCTCTTGCTATTACTTTTGATCAGGGGGTACATGCTTGTCCCTGTACTTCTTTAATCTGCTTCCATTCACCATGGAGGGAAAAATTTCTCCATTGAATTTAGCTAACTGAACTGCACCACCATCAGTAACTTTCTAAAATATGTATGGTCCTTTCCAATGTGTCTTGAATTTACCTGGGAACTTCATGAATTTATTGTCATACAAGAGCACAAGATCACCATTCTGGAAATGCTTCTTCTTAATGTGTCTATCATGCCATGCTTTTTCTCTGGCTTTCTGCACTTGCTGCTGGAAACCTCCAATGAATTTGTCTTCTTCTAGTTCCAGTATCTTCACTAGCCTTTCATTCAACATAGCTGGATCATCCATCTCTGTGAAGGTATATATTCTGAGGCTAGGAACAATGTACTCCATGGGCATAACTGCTTCTTGTCCATATACCAGCCTAAAAGGTGTATGGCCTGTCAACTTCTTGCAAGTGGTTCTATAAGCCCATAATACTACTGAAATTCTGAGGTCCCAATCATTTCTGTTAACATTGCAAACCTTCATCAGAGCGTGCTCAAGAATCTTGTTAAAGGCTTTGACAGTTCCATTTGCTTGAGGATGGTAGGCGGTACTCTTCTGATGATACACTTGAAATTATTCAGTCAATGCTTCAATAGTATTATTCAGAAAATGTGATCATTGATCACTCATAAGAATTCTAGGACATCCAAACCTTGAAAAAATATTATCAAAGATGAACTTCACAGCTGTAGCAGCGCTACAGTCCTTGACTGGTTGAGCTTCGGCCCAACGAGTAAGGTAATCAGTTGCTGTAATAATGTATCTTGCTCCATATTTTTTTGCAGGGGTATTGATTGGTCCAACAAAATCAATAGCCCACTTGTGAAATGCTTGTAAATTTACTTGTGGAACTAGAGGCATCTCATCCCTCCTGGATGATTTTCCTGTCCTTTGACAGATATCGTAGCTGTGGCAATACTCTCTTGCATCCTTATGAATCATAGGCCACCACAATCCTGCTGTTAGAATCTTCTGTACTATATCTTTTCCTGCATAATGACCTCCTACTGCTCCAGAATGTGCCTCAGCCAGAATCAATGGCTTTTCATGCTCCAAGACACATATGCACAATATTTCATCGAGTCCCATCTTATATAGTTGTCCTGCTATCAAGGTAAAGTCAGCTGCTCTGACCACCAGCTGCTTCTTCTGCTGTGTTGTCATCTCAAAGGGTGCAAAACCTGTAGACAAGTACTAAACAATATCTTGAAAATAGTCATCAACCATCTGGATGGCAAACAACTGGGCATCAGGAAGACCTTCATCCAGACTAGTGGGTTCTTCTCCTGATTTGAGCCTCGACAAGTGGTCAGGCCCTAGGTAATTCTTCCTAGATTAACTATGATCTCAAAGTCATACTCCTAAAACAAGATCAGCCATCTGCATATCCTTCCACCTGACACAGGCTTGTTAACCAAATACTTCAAAGCAAAATGGTCAGTGAACATCTTAAAATGAGATCCTAACAAATAACATCGAAACTTCTGCAAAGCATAAACCATAGCTAAACCTTCTCGTTCTATCGTAGTATAATTATTTTCTGCTGTGGACAATTTTCTACTTGCAAAAGCAATAGGGTGATCAATATTACCTTTTCCTAACTGAGCCAATACTACACCTAAAGCAGTGGAGGATGCATCGACATGAACATGAAACTCCTTATTCCAGTCAGGGAATACTAAGATAGGGGCTGTTACCATCTTTTCTTTCAGAATGTCCAAGCTTTCCTGACATTCAGGTGTTTATTCAAACTTAATATCTTTCTTCAATTTCTTTTCCATAGGGTCTATAATTGAGAATATCCTTTAATGAATTTCCTGTAATATCCAGTATGACCAAGGGTAGTGCAAAGCTGCTTAACAGACTTCGGAGGTGGTAAGTTCACAATAATGGCTATCTTCACAGGATCCACCATCAATCCTTTCTTGCATACAATGCGACCTAACAAAATTCCAAAAGGTGCACAAAAGATACACTTCTTCAGGTTCAATGAAATCTGATGCTGTCTGCACTTGTCCAGCATAAGTCTTAGACTGGCTATATGATATTTTAATAAACCAAAGATAGTCCAATCATCGAAGTAAACTTCTAAAAACTTGTGAATAAATTCCCTAACTGCAGATATGACTACTCTCAAAAACATAGCAGGTGCATTCTTCAGGCCAAAGGGCATAATAGTATACTGAAAGGATCCCATTTCTGTAGCGAAGGTTGTTTTATGTCGATCCTCTGGAGCAATTCTGATCTGATGGTAACCTGAAAATCCATCAGTGAAAGAATACACTTCTTGACCTCTGACATTGTCTAAAAATTCATCTGTAAAGGGAGTAGGAAAAGGATCATGTAGACAGGCATCATTCAGCTTCCTCAGGTCAACACAGATTCTGATTTCTTCCTTGGTCTTCTTTTCTTGTACCACCATAGGGCTGACCCATTCGAACTCTTCGATAGGCTCAATGATTCTTGTAGCAAGCATCTTATCTAACTATATCCTGACTTTTTCTTTATACTTAGGATTCAACCTATAAGGGCGCTGCTTCACAGGCTTCGCATCAGGTTTCAAAGGGATTTTTATCATTCCTATATCACCAAGGATACCTTTCATTTCTGAGAACTTTGCCGGAAATAAGTCCTGATACTCATGGAGAAGTTTAGTCACTTTTCTTACCATTTCTTCGTCCCAGTAATCCCCAATGGTAGTGTACTTAGGCATTTCTTCTGATCCAATGTTTACTTTCCTTGTCCTCAAGGGCTGAGTTACTTTAGGTGCTTTGACTGCTGGTCCATGTACTTCATAGTGTCCTTCTGACTCAAGAATATTAATGTTGCATGGGTTTTCATCATCATCAATGCTAAGGTTATAACATTCTACTACATTAGCTTCTTGTTCCTTCCATTAGGTTGGTACTTGGCTATTTCTTTATCATCAAACACCTTAGTATGGATCAACCTAATAGCTGCGTCCAAAACAGGGCAATCCTCATTAATAGAAAATGTAAGCACAAAACTATCAACAAGGTTATCCCAACTTACAGTACCATGGCGAAGCTCGACCTCTGCATACCAGTTCTTTGCTATAGGTTCTAGAGTATGTACAAACCTATGTACCCATTCTTCACAAGGTACATGCTTCCATGCTTCATAACACTATTTCAAATGTTCCTGAGGGCTAGTCTTACCATTAAATCTGCTTCGCACCTCCTGAGGTTGATCCATGAATCTCAGGCAAAGAAACTTTTGACAACCTCTCCAACTACGGATATGTTTTTTATGACCATTCCACCATCTGGTAGCTGCGGCTCTGAATGCTGAATCTAGGGTCTCCATTTTCTGTGAATCTGGTACTTGCTCTGAGAATTGTGCAATAAAATCTTCTGGGTCTGTCAAGCCATCAAAACTATGCAAGATCTTTGTCTGTGAGCCAACCCATCTAATAGAATTGGTAATTCTTGCACATTGTTGTCCATGTAGTTCGTAAAGTCTGTTCTGCCAATTCTCTAGGCCTTCATCTGAATCAGTCATGCAATAAATGTCACACTGCCAATCCATTATGCCTTCAGTAGTAGGGTTAACACAGACTTCTTCTTTGGTTGTGATGTTGTAAATATGATCTAAAACATCCTGATCTTCATGTCTGACTGGCTCTGTATACCTTTCTCCTTGAGAAGGGTCCAATGGAACTATGACTCTCAAGCCTTTTCCTTCAAAATTCATCTATCTATTTTTCAGGTTGATTACTGCATCATTCTCTATTTCCCATTCAATTCCTAGCAATGCTGGATAGGGGTTACTATCATCAATTATTTCAATGACTTCAAAATATGCTAAGGTACTGACTCCATCAATGTCCACTGGTACACTGGGGAATCTTCCCAAGGGCACAATCTTCTACTGGTTGGCTAATCTCAGCTGTATAGGGGACCATTCAAGCGTAGGTCTTCCCATTTGTTCCCATGTCTACCTAGTTAGGACATTCACTTCTGATCCTAGGTCTAAAATAATATCAGTCATGTCATACTCTCCTATCTAAGCATGCAATCTCATCTCTCTTCCAGTCCTTCTAACTCTATTAACTTTCTGTAACTCATTTAAAGAATTCTGATTTCTTAATAACTTCATACAACTCTATAAAAATGATGTTAGTGTACTTACTTGAGCTGGAAAAGCTTCTTGAGACTGTAACTGTTGTTGCATAGTTGCTACTGATGTTTTTGAATCAGCAAATTCTTTTTTGGCTTCCAAAAATGTGCCTTTTTATCTTCCAACATCAAAGACGGGAATTTTCTCTGGTGTCTTGTGGACCCAAGCTTCATTAGACTGTTTCTCCTTATTCTGCACTTGCGTCATAGCTCCACTCCTTGTAACAACGTTAATGGCTGGGATAGATCTTTTCTCTATAGCAATCATCTAAACATTCTGAGTAGGAGCGCCATTTCTTTCTTGTATCTTGGCTATCAACTGTGGACATTGCTCGATCACATGATCGACTGCTCTGCAATATTGACATGTCGTAGTTGGGTTCTGACAATCTCTAGATACATGTCCTGTCTGATTACAGTTGTAGCAAATTACCTGGCCTTGACCTCTTCCAGGCATACCACCGCGGCCTCGACCTATGAAATTACCTCGACCTGATGTACTACCACAGTAACCATATCCATCATTGCCTTGTGCCTCAAGTTGTACCCTATAAGCATCATAGGTTTGCTCTCTCATGAGATCGAAGCTGTGACACTCGTCTTCATTATGTCCAACTGACTTACAGAACTTACAGTAGGGATTCTTAGGAACTTGAACATATCTCTGCAGCAGGTAGCAATATTCAGGTTGATGCTGACCAGTTGTTCTACAAATCTCACAATGTAGGACAGTAGGGTTAAACGGGTTTGGTGCACCAGTATTCAGATAATTTCTTATTACAGGGCATTGTTCTCTGTCATGATTGCATCGTGTACACCACACCTCTTCATGAGTAGCTTTCCCTTTCTTCATGTCACGAAGCTCCAAAGCCATTTTTGCTAAATGTGCTTGTATTTGGGCTATCCCAGAATTATCTCCGACAGGAGCTGTTTCGAGCTTCATAGCAATTTTCAATGCTTCTTGCTGATCAGCAACCTTCTGTTGCATGAGTGGAGTCCTAATATGCGGCAACAGTGCTGCAATGAACCATTCTTTATGTTGCTCTGGTCCAATAGTGAAGCTAACTTGATCTAGCAGAACCTTGAACCTTTGATCAAAGTCCCAAACTGATTCACCTCGCTTCTGCTGAATTTCCTTTAGTTCAGTTATAGACTGCGACTCTGATTTAGGCTTCTTAAATTCTTTAATCATCTCCTTTTTAATGTCGGCCAAGACATAATTCTAAGTACTGGAAAACTTCATAAACCATGTCAAAGATTTGTCTTTAAAATATGTGACCAGCTGCGCTGTTCTTGTATTCTGATCCATAATGTTCTTAGCAGTCCAAACAGCTTTGCATAAGAACCAAAACTGCTCTGGATCCTCTGATCCAGTTCCTCTAAAGACTGGGAGCTTGATATCATCATTTATGTGGGCCATAGCGAATCGAGGGGGGGGGGGGGGGGGGGGGGGGAGGGGGAAACCTGGTAAGGGGGGGGGGGGACTTACTGAGCTAGACTGACCTACAACAGGACTACTCGGGCTAGGGTTACTTTCAGACTGCGACGGGTTCTCATGGATAACAAATCTTCGCTGCAGAGTTATAGGAGGGTTTATAACAAAAGGGGTTTCTTCAGACTCTTATGGGCTTAAATGGGTATAATTGGTATTCTAGCCTAGGGTAAAGGATCCAAAATTTCTCTTGTATCTTTTACCACTTCGAAGAAAACCACTTTGCTCATCGAAGTCACTTTCACTTTCAAACATAGGTTAGTAGCACTAAATCTAGCAATCTGATTCAATGAGCAATATGCGTTTTTCAGCCAAAAGCATTTTAATTTTCAGACTAACTGAGTTCAAGTACTTACCCCTTGGTCCTCTGAAGAACTATCTTTCTGCTTTGCTGAAAGAAGTATGTGTGTCGATGGCGAACTCCGTCACAAATGCTTCAAGGGTTCACGTTGTCCAGAAGTCAACAACTCTAGATACCACGTTGTTCACTCTTCTCAACAAGTCAATTCTTTCTAGGGTCCAGGTAGGAGACTGAACTTCTTGGAAGTCTGTCCTTCTTTCTATCAACCTAGATAACCACTGGTGCAATTCTATGTGGATACTACCAAAGAAAATTTCATAAATATAAGAAAAAATGTAACTTTGCAAAAAGTCGTCTGAGCTATGACGAGGATCTTTATTTTCTTGTTCAGCAAATTTTAGATAGGTGTCCTCAACCCAGTCACCGATTTCTTTTACTGAGGGCCTCCAAAACATATCCCTCTAGGTACGACGTAGATCCCTCTTGAGAAGATACTGAGTTCAACCAGAAACGGAACCAATTTGTTGGTTGCTTAGGGCAGACCCGGGTTTTTATACTATTATCTTACCAACAAAAAGACCCACAGTGTTGGCCCTTTCGACAACAACCTACGAGCAGGTTGCAGTCTCACCCGAAACAGCTATGGGGTGCCGTAGAATTAGGTTTCTATAGGCAAAAGAGGGATATTACTGTACCTTTAGCCTTAACAAATATTAAACATATAACACAGAGCTTCCACAGTCACTTAATTAGCTTCGCAGTTTAGATAAACAGACAGTTACTTGCTTAACCCTTAACTGGGAATTCACAACAAAGTTAATCCTTGACAATATATATTACTTATCATTCACCTACTTATCAAATGCATAAAACAAAGCAGCACAAAACAAAAAGGAACCACCACAACACAAGATATACGTGGTTCACCCCCAGTGTAGGGGCTATGTCCACAGAACTGTGTTTTATTCAACTCTTTACAAACAACATTTCTGATCTGCGCACTCAGTTGTAGGTCTTCTCAATAATCCCAAAACTACGCACTTAGCTGCAGATATCTTTCTCCTATCTGCGCACTCAGCTGCATATCCTTTCTTACAAAAACCCTCTGCGCGCTCAGCTGTAAAGGTCGTCCACGCACATAGCTAGGACTTAACCTTAAACCCTAAAACAAGCCTTAGCTTTGCATCAAATTATCATCATCATAACAATAACAACAACAACCCTAACTCCTTTACATAAGTGCCTATTTATACTAGTGCACTATTACAATACCATGTGTTTAAACCATGGGCTTAAAAACCATGAGTTCAAACCATGGGTTAATTACAAAAAGAGGGGCTTCGACCCAACCCCGACACCCTGAAGACTATTTTGGGCCGCAACTCCGCTTACAAGCTTCACACCAAAACCGCGGAGTTGCCAAAATTAAGGACCTTCAAGGTCCACGCCCCAACATTGGGTATGGAAGAAGAATCATTAAATGAAACGACGTTTGGGGGCATGTCGAGCCACTAGCAACCATGCTAGGGGTAAGCTTCGATAGCAATCATGCTGGGGGAAAGATTCCAACCTCTGTATATCATGTTAATGGGATTTTTCAAGCATAGTTTACTCATTGGTTTTGAGCTTGTGTAAAAATGAAACCAATCCTTGAGCATTATTTTAACTGATCTCCGAGTTCGTTAAAAACAGTAAGATGCTGTTGAGCTTACTTTTCATTTTTCATGCTTTGGTTAAAACATGAAAAGTGGTTTGAGCTTAGTTTGTTACTTTTTCGTGCTCTGGATTCAAACATGAAAAAGGTTAATAGAGTCTTCTTTAAACTCTTTTCGGACTCTTAAAATGTGAAAAGATTGTTGAGCGATATTGTCTTCTTCATGCTCGTTAAAGTATTTGAAGCATCATCCGTCCGATGGTAGGTTATCTCTTTTTTGGTTTGGATCAGACTATATACAAAAAAGGATCACTCCAACCAACCATGACTAGAAGAGTTCTCTAAGGTATGATTTTACACTTTTTCGGTCCTTAGAGAATAAATCATATGAAAAAGGACCCCTTTGGAGTCTTCTTCCATATTCATCCAGACTCTGTAAACATGAATGACATCGATTTTTCTTTCAATGGACTCGTTAAATTAAACATTGAGAGACCCATTTTGGGAACAAACCCCTCCTCTCTCAGGTTCGTAAAACATATGAGACTGGACTTGTCTTCTAACAAGCTATATCGATTGTTTGTTACCCTCTTTGAACTCGTAAAACCAAAAAGAGGCACTCATCAATTATTTTGGGGGAAAATGGGAAGGGAATCATTTTGCAAATAATGGAAGTTGTTTGTCGTTACCTTTGAACATGGCACTTGTCTGCACAATCATGTCAGTCAATTGGGTATTCAGTTGATTTCCATGATGATCCACTTTCATGAGTCATGTCAATCCTTTGAGTCTTTCAATAGAATGCATTGTCCACTATTGCATTGTGTATCTATCCTGTCTAGTCATGCTGCCAAATCATTTTGTCGTGCCACCTGATGTTCAAAGGAGATCTAAAGAAGTTTTACCTCTGTAGTCTACATAGTCTTTATGTCAGTATCTTTGAGTCAATCATATGGTTACTACATTCACATCATTCCAGAACTATGTTCTGAGTTTCTTGTCGTCGATGTGGGACTCATCATGGCCCTCCTTCGACGAGACTATTCCCTTCAACATCAACTCATTATCCAGGAAATAGTCTTAGAAACAATATTTAGTACCCTGAGATCTCTATGCCTTAATGATAGATTCTCTTGCTCTTGACATAGGTTTACATCATTGACCTTTGATCGATAGAATTGACTGGGTGTTCAACATCAGGACATCTATTCACACTCAATAGATTGTACTAGGGTACCTTGGGAATCATTGACATTAATGGTGATCTCCCTCATACTTGTTAACGGTTCACATCGTTGGCCAGTAATCAAGTGGTTTCTACCATGTTTGACTTCAGATCATTGTAATCACATGGATAGAATCGTACTTTGTGGAAGACAATATGAAGACCCTGGGCATTTGTTTAAAAGCGCTCATTTCTTTTTCCCCAGGTTGCGATGGATTTTTGTATATCTAGCATGGATCCACATTTTTATGGTCATGGATATGCTCAAATTTGCGTCTGTATGACATAGATCTATGTTGTATGTCTGGTAGCTATGTCCAAGTTTGAGTCCTCTATCACATGGATCTACACTGTATTCTAGTAGCCATGATTGTTTATTCCACTCATGGATCTGCCTTGTATTGGTATGCAGCTATGATTTTGGTTACTTGTGTCTATGAGTCAACATACTTATGTACTATAGATGCCTACTTGACTGCATACTCTGATCGAGCCAACATTTTCATATCCTTGAGACGACTTGTTCTCAAAGCTCTCGTTTATCGTATCACTCTAAGACTCATGCTTTGGGGGGCATTCTGTTATACCAAAATCCTATCACCATCATGTGATAAGACATTTGACATCCCTACTTGCCCTGAATCCCAGCTTTTGGAGTGGAAACTAAATGGTTTTTCATCAATCTATCATACAAATTCCTAGCACTGCGCATGCCCCTTTATCCAAGAGCGGTACCCCTGCTCACACGGCCTTTCATAGGTTGTCCACAAGCGGTGCCACCACCCATTTCCCTTGGTCCATAGGCGGTTATTACCAGAACCACTCTGTCATAGAAGGAGAAGCGTGGTACCCTGGGTAAAAAGGGAAAAAGAGAAGTTTCTAGAGGCTTCTAGATGATAAGCCTCGTGTACTGCCTTATCCCTACTATTGTGGGTTGGTTGAGCTCGAGATCCCTCATCTTAGGATATTAGAGGCCACCTCACCCACTATTTCTCAACCATCTCTATCCATTAAAGCCCTATAAATATGAGCTCATAGCCATGGTTGAGGGGAGAACATTGAAGGTATTGTTATGCTGTTGGATTGATTCTTGGCCCAAGATCATTTGGAGAGAGCATAGAGAGCTAGAGTCGAAGCTTTTGGGGATGAAGAGTTGGTATCATGGAGATGCATGTCAACACTAATGCTTGGTTGTAAACTTCTTCATATTTCTAATGCAAGTTGATTTCTGTCCCACATATGATGTTGTTGTTGTGATTTTACATATATATGTTGCTATATTCCTTAGTCACTAGCATAGATTAGTAGATCATATTCTGGTTGCTTTGATTCATTTTGTGTTGATATTTTTTGCAGGTACACAGGTGAATTTTCAAAGCCTTGTATTCCAGACATCTACAGCATCTAGGGAGAGTCTTCAACCTTTGTCCTCTATTTGTTTTGGATCTGAACCATTCAGACCAGTGGAACAGCTTGCTGTCCACAGGAGGTGAAATATTCCAACTAACACAACCATTTTCTCGGCAATCTCCTTTTTACCTTCCTATGTTGCTTGTAGTGTAGAAACCATTTTAACATATAGTTGTGCTCCAATATCTTTAAACTCATCTAGTTGTGTGCCGCATCGTTGTCTCCTTTCTTGCGCCTTCACTCCTGCTGTTGAAGCTCCTTTATCTCCATTGACTTGGTGATCTGAACCATCGACGACATCTCTCTCAACGACATCTATAATGTCGCCAGCTTCCCTTCTGCTTCCTGCAGCTGTGTGGTCATTTGCACCAATTTCTCATCCTGCACTATGCTTCCCAAAAACTATGTAGTCACGTTTGTTACTTTGTTTTCCTCTTGCTCCATCTCGTCGAGTTGTGTTTCCAAATATTCTATAGCACTCTTCCACTCTGCTACTTTCTCTCCTAGTGTGGCTGGGTGCACCAAGGCCTCCAAAATGTTTTTTGATCAAGTTTAACTGGGAAATGACAGCCCCAATCCGATGTGCTCTGGCCACCACATTCAGCTCTACAGTACTCTCTAATACATACTGATAGCCATCGAAAACTGCCTCTTCCATCTTTACTCGGCTATCCCAGAGATGTGCCTTTTCAACTTGTTGAGGCCCTAAAATTCACACACACAATAGTAAGGGATTCTCCCCAATCAACGTTCCCAACTAGCCCATTGACTGTTTGAGATAGGGAATCCGTTCGGTTTACGGTCCGGCTACCATAGGTCAAGTACAAAACAAAAGGCTTTACCGGTTGCGGCCCGGTCCACCGAGTTTTTGTATTTCGACTTAAAGTATGAAATGCATGTTCCTAATTAACAATGCAAGGTGATAAATATGCAAGGAACAGTCACAATGTGATGCGCAGGTTCTTACCTCTTGTCTTAAGGCTCACAAGCATCCCAATCGCATACAACAGGAAAATAAACTAACTACCTAAACTATCCCTAGGGAGCAAGATTATCATTCATTGGTCAGTAATACATTTTGTACGTGCATTATGAAGAGTTACAGTTAGCTGAAACTTATTTCAAGACACACGAACCATTACAGATATTTAAACAACTAGATAGCCAATTGTTTTATGAACGACATTTATTACTCACAGTTGAAACATCACAAAATATACTGAAGAACACTTAAACAAGAACGTAGGTTCAGAAAGTTAAAACGTTCTCACAGTTAATGAAACACAGCTGAAAACGAAATAGTTCCCCTTCAACATTGCTCATTTAATTGCATTTGATACATTCCACACTTCGCTTTCTCTAGCAGGCAAAAGTTACAGTTTATGCTTGTAAAACGAAATAGTTCCTCTTACAAGCAAATAGATTACAAGTTTTTTCCCAGGGAAAATGTCCCTTCTAAGTTCTAACTTTTTTTATTTAAACTATCACAGCAGGCCTTTTGGGCTCCCCCCCAAACATGTGGCTTTCCAGTTTCTCTGACATTTCAGAACCTTCTTTTATTTTTTATCTTTTCTACACATGCTCATGATGGGAGGGGTAATTGATGGACCTTTCAGGTTTCCATCCCCGTCGCTATTCATTTGTCTCTTCCTTCGTTTGTCCCTATTTAGGCCTGTCTTCCTTCGCGCTGTAGCAGTTTGACCGATTTCTGGAACCCACCTGCATTCAAATGACTAGCATCATTCATTGGAAACACATTCAAATGATGTCAACAAAAATGGCTAAGCATTGAGAAGGTCATGCACTATGTTACTACCACAAGGTAAACACCGGCACCACTACCTTGACAAGAAGCGGGGACTCATCGGATACTCAGAATAATAGCATCGGAAGCTAAAAGTCCCACTATAGCCGTAATGATGGAAAGGAACGTGGTAATGGACAAGTGACCGAAGGGTGAGAAAAACTCCTCAATCGGAAGCCGGCAAGGTTTGGACATCGGAAGACAAATGGATTCCCTAGCCGCAACGGCGGAAGAGGAAAAACTACGGGCAAGCGGCGGTGGCAGGAAAATCAGTCGGACGTCTGACGGACTTCTACTTTGGAGGCCAAATCACTTTGGGAGCCATAACGGTGGAAGTGAAAAGGTTAGAGACAAGCGATGCGGACGGAACAAACTTAATCGGGGATCGAAAGACTTTGACATCGGAAGGGAAAAGTCTTCCCCAGCCACAATGGTGGAAGAAAATAGTCTTCGGACACGCGACGGAAAGGTTAACACACATCGGTAGTCGAGGCTCTTTAAGCTTCGAATGGTCAATCAGATTGGGGGCCGCAACGGCAGAAAAGAAACCAAACACCAGCCACCGAATTAACACAGGATGACGCCCGTCCAACAGAAAACTTTAAGTACTTCGAAACTATAAAACCAGCAATGGTTGAAACCCGTTTTCTTTCGAAACAAGGGACCTTCAAAGACAAAAACAATTTACCCCTGGCTAGGCAAACCAAACTTGGATCCGCGACCAACCATAAAAATGATACACAGGCAATCTTTAAAGCAGGATGGAAACCAATCTTCAAAATCATTCAACATAAAACACGACCAACGATTCAAGCATCCAGCGGTGAAAACGACTTTAAATTATGAGGAGGGGCCCAAAATTCAGAAATTTAGGGAGAAAAGTTGCAGCTGCAACAATTAGCGATTACCTGGTGAACCTAGATATCTGGGTGATTGTTCTTTGGGTGACAGACTGTTTCACAATAATGCATCTATTGAATCCTTCCAGCTTTCCGGATTTCTCAAATGACAGCAGTGTGTACCTTTAATCATTGATGACAGTCCAATAAGGGAGAGTGGAAACCAAGATTTTCAAGTCCAGATAACTCTGTTGAGGCTGAAAGATGAGTTTCATTATTATTCTTGTCTTCAGGTAACTGACAGCTTGGACACCACAAGATTGTAGCGGATGGTAAATAGAGATATTCATTTGTTCCGCATTCCCATACCATTTTAGCACTTTTGTGCTTTTGGGAATTTTGTCATTTTTTCATATGAGTCCTCCTGTATGCCTTTCTTACCGAATTTTAATTCAGGATCCTCTATCCCATAGTGTCATTTTGTGTGAGTGGTGTACTTCATGTTCAGCTCATGGACGGAGGGGATCTGTCGGCCACTTAGTACTTATAATTTAGCATTTGCTTTGATGTATGATGCTTTCATAGGAGTTTTCTTTTGACTCTTATTTGCCTTTTGCATTCATTTATTGGCATGGGATCATTTATATTTAATATACTGTTCACCTTGCTCCTTTCCATGGGTCCTCTGTTGTCGCTCCTTAGAACATTTTAAATGTGACATGGATGGAGCCTCCACATAGTATTCCAGACTCTTCGAATCCAGTTTATTTCACAGGGGTTAAGCAGGACTTCAATGCTCACAGAGTTTATTCGAGAAAACTGCTAAACTGGAAGAGGTTCTTTTAGCAACACACAGTTTGAGACTCAAAAATGTCTATCATTCCCAAACATTCTGATGTCCTCCATGCGACCGCGGGTTCATTCCCTTTATTAAAATCAATAAAACTAAAACAAAAACAAACTGAAAAACATGACTCAAAGACAGCTAAACAGCTTATTTGTATACAAGACAGAAGAACCCAAAGAAACTCATGAAAAATAAGGCTTGAGAACCAAACCATTCACTAGCAAGTTCTCTTCCCACCCCTGCAGATCCTGTAGCTTGTAAGTAGAAGGGCCAAGATTTGCTGCAATCTGAAAAGGGCCTACCCACAACTGCTGGAATTTAGTGTGCTTTCCTTTCTCATCATGGGGGTGATCCCATTTGAGGACTAAGTCTCCTACTTCAAAGTATTTTGTGCCAGCTTTATGCTTGTCGAACCATCTCTTAACTAACTCCTGGTATTGCTTAAAGCGTTCTCTGGCTTTAGATCTAGCCTTTTTTGCTTTCAGGAGATTGTATATTCTTATTTGCAAAATTTCATCATCCGACCCCCTAGACTCTTGAGCTAGTATGGAAGAAGGTAGCATGATATTGGGAGGAAGGATGGCTTCTTTACCATAGACAAGGGTATATGGAGACACTCCAATCGCAGACTTGGGGGTGACTCTATCATCCCAAAGGGCATTTGGTAATGCTGAGTGCCAACTCCTCTGGTTTTCTACTACAGTCTTTTTTAAAATTCTAATCAAATTTTTGTTGGAGGATTCAGCCAGGCCATTTCCTTGTGGATAGTAATTAGCAGAATAATGCAATTTTATTCCTTTATCATGAGCAAAAGAAATCAATTTAATCGATGAAAAGTACTTAGCATTATCAAAAACTAATGAAACTGGAACTCCAAACCTGGTCATGATGTGGTCTTGTAGGAAGCTGATGACCTCGTCTTCATTTATCTTGCGCAGCGGGATGGCTTCGACCCAGTGAGTGAAATAATCAGTAGTGGTCAGAATGTACTTGTGCTACAAAGAGGTGTTCGGTTTTATTTCTCCAATAATGTCCAACCCCCATTGCTCAAATGGCTCAGTGATCATCACAAGCTTTAGAGGTGCTACGGCTTTAGGCCATCTCCCACTACACCTTTGGAAAATATCACACTTCCTGACATGTGCGTGTGCATCTCTAAAGAGCGTAGGCCAATAGTAACCTGCCATGAGGATTTTGTGGGATGTTGTATCCCCTGAATAATGTCCTCCACCAGGACCGTCATGCAAATCTGTCATTACTTTGTTCGCATCTTCTTTTTCTAAGAATCTCAGGAGTACTTCGTCATAATTTTTCCTGAATAATACTCCTTCAACAAGCTGATAGGAGGCTGATTTAAGATGCAGTGCCCTTCTTTTCTTGGAACTCCAATGTTTTGGAAACAGCCCTGCCTACAGGTAATACACAAGGTCTCTATACCAAGACTCGGGAGCTGTAAACAAAGGACATACCTCCATTACATGTAATTCGGCCTCATCTTCCCAGGCGTGTTCTTCATTTTTTCTGTTTTTATTCATCTATTTGCACAACCCTTGTCCTTTAACTATAGATGCTAGCTTGAATTCAAGGTCATACTCTTGAAGAGCTGTTACCCAGTTGCCCCTTCTTTCTCCCAACTCTTTCTATATGAGAAGGGATCTTACACTTGGGTAGGGGACTATTACCTTGGTTCGATTTTTTAATATATAAGGCCTGAATTGTTTCACTACCTTAAACACTACGTAATATTGCTTATCAATGGCTGGTTAGTTTAATTCAGCCCCTTGCAGACCAGTGCTCATGAAAGATATTGGGAATTCATCCCCCCCATCTTCCTTTTGCGTAAGCACAGCTTCTAGTGAATCATCGGATGTGAAGGTGTACAGAATAAATTCTTTATCGAAATATGGGCTTTTCAGGGAAGGTGCATGCACGACAATAGTCTTGATTTTGCTGAAAGCATTCTTTTCAATCTCAGTCCATTTGAATTGTGCATTTTTCTTCACCAGCTTCTGCAATGGCTTGACGATTTGAGCGAAATCAGCCACAAATCTTCGAACAAAATTTATAGTTCCCATAAATGATTGCATCCCCTTTTTATTATGGGGCAAGGGGATTTGTTCAATGGCCTTGATTCTTTCTAGATCTATAGAAATTCCTTTTTTTGAAACTATGTGACCCAACAACTTGCCTTCCGTGACAGCGAACACACACTTCTTAGGATTGAGGGAGATGCCATATTTTCGACAGCGTTCGAAAATTTGCTTTAAGTGAAACGCGTGATCTTCTCTTTTCTTTGAGAATATTATAATGTTGTCAAGGTACACTATAGCACTTCGGCCAATCAATCCATGGAAAGCTATGTCCATAGCCCTCTGAAACGTTGCTCCAGCATTTATAAGTCCAAAGGGCATCCTTCTGTAGGCAAAGGTTCCCCATTTGGTTCTGAATGTGGTATTCAATCTGTCTTCTTCAGCTACTAATACTTGATTGTAGCCAGAGAAACCATCTAATAATGAAAACAGTTCATAGCCTGAAACCATTTGTAGCAGTTGCTCCATGGGTGGAACAGGATAGTTATCTTTGTCTGATGCACGATTAAGGTTCCTGAAATCCACGCAGAGTCTGATCTCTCAAGAATTTTTTCTTACTGGTACTAGATTGGATACCCACTCAGAGTGTCTGACTTTGAAAATGATTCTAGCATCCAATAATTTCTTCACTTCAATCTGAATCAGCGGTCCCAATTTTGGATGCATTTTTCTTAACGGTTGCTGATAAGGCTTGACGCCTGCTTTAATGGGGACGATATGCTTGATGATGCTAGTGTTGTATGTTTTCAAATCTTCATACGTCCATGCGAAAACATATTTATATTATTTAAATAGACTGATGAATTTGTCTCTTTCTGCTGGTGAACAACACTTGCCGAGATTCACAAATTTGGGATTCGTCTCAGTCCCTAAATTTATCAGCTTGAACTGTAGAGATGAGTTGTGGGTCTTCACGTTGGCTGGTCTTCTGAACTTTTCGTTTAAGTTGAACATTTTTTCTAACGTTTTGACACCTTTAGGAATGAAATTGTCATATTTCATCTTGGCCTGATGCTCTTCATCGTCTATGATCGCTCCTTTAAACACCTCGTCATTTGTCAAACATTCTATGATTTGTTGATCATCGTCGAACACTCGCAAGTTGGTGATCATATCCGGTACTGAGGGCCTGAAAAGCAGTTCAACAAAAAACCGATTATTACTGGGTACAAGTCTAGCGGCTGATGTGGCCAACAGATCAGCAGCTGCGTTTTTAATTCTTGGAATTGAAATAATGTTGAATGCATTAAAAAATTTAAGCAAATCCCATACCTCATTTTGGTAAGCCTTTAAGTGAGGAGAAACACAATGTATCTGATTCCATATTTGTTTCACAATAATTTCAGAATTCCCAAAAACTTTTAGATTACTTACCTTTAATTCAATTGCCTTCTTTAGTCCCTGCACCAGTGCTTCGTACTCATCTGTATTATTAGTACACTCAAACTCTAATCTACATGAAAGGAAATGTTTATTCTTCTGTGGGTTGATCAGGACACAGCCAACCCCTAACCCTTCTAATGTCTTAGAGCCATCAAAAAACAAAATCCAAAAATCACTAACTACTTAAGGTGAATCTACTCCTACTGCTAAGCTTACTATTTTACAGTCAATCTCATGAGCCTGTGAGAATCGAAGGAGATCAGGCTGAGTGTCTGATGTGTTACTAGCTTCTTCTGCTTGGTAATTGCCAGGTTCCAACTCAATAAAATAGTTTCCCAATACAGAATCCACTGGTACATTTTTCTCATCCAGTTGAGTAACATTGTACTTCATGTGAGGTTCTCTTAGAATCTTAATCTGGTTCGGACTCCCTTTGTATGGTAACCACAAATGTGACCAATCTGAGGAGAAATGTCCATTTAATTTGGCTGACCAATATCTGCTTAGGACAAGACCGTAAGCATCTGGTATATCATCCACCACGATGTTAATAACTTGGCATACTTTGTCATTGGATGCCAGACGGACTAGGACGTCTTCCATCTCACCAATTACCTTAACATCTGTCCTATCCAACTGAACCACCCTCCACGTGGATGGCTTAGGCTACCCATTGATCTTTTTACAGACTGATATGGGAATAACATTTACCAATGCCCCTGAGTCTACCAAGCAATTATGTACATTATGATTGAACATTTCAAACGTGAGGAGGAAAGGTGGATGTTTTCTTTTGGACTTACCTCCAACGCTGGTTTCTCCAATTTCTTCTTCTTCCTGAGGTTGATTGTTGGCAGGCAGCTTCTCATCCGGTGCTTCAAGTGCTTTCAACAGTCTCTCTTTTTGCTGCGGCACTTTACACATTTCGAATAGTGGCACATTCGCTTTTACCTTTTTAAAATCCTCCACGATGTCATAGTCCATCGGCTGCTCAATGTGGTGAGGTTTATCAGCATTTATCTTTTCTTCACTTGGCTTGGCTCGCGCCTCATTCTACCTAGGATCTTGGCTGGTAATGGTGAATTCTGGAATCTTATCAGCCAAGTATTTATTTTGAATTTTTTTCTTAACATTTCTCTGCAGCCTCTTAATCTTTGGGAGTATTGTGGCTACGTTGGTTTCCATAACGTCCTTGTACCCCTGAGTCTTTTCCTCTTCAGCATCAAATAACGAGACATAATTCCATAAAGCCATGGTTTCTTCTTCCTGTTCTTTCGTAGAAGTAGAAGCAGAACTCTCTTTTCTTTCTTCATCTCCTTCTTCTGTTAATCTAGAATCCAACATCTGATTCATGACCAATGTCATTGAATTTATCCATTGCGGACAATTCTTTTCAAAGTGGGGTTGTTGGTGGAAAGTGCAAAATTTTTCCATCCCTATCTCTGTTAAATTCATGGATGCTGTATTGTGCAGAGGAGGTTGAGACTGATTGTTGTCCTCTCTTTTTTTATAATATGGCTTTTAAAACTTTGGTGCTTCCTTCTCTTCCTCCAAGTCTATGATTTTGTTGGAAAGCTTCTGCATCATTTTGGCCATATTTTCCAGATCTGGCGATTTTTCTTCCTTATGTTTAGTAAACAATAAGACTTTTCTGCCTGCACCTTTTTCTCTTGACTTCTCTGGATAGTCTTCAATACTCTCTCTTTCAGCTTCCACTACTTCAGCCTCTTCATAGGTTTCCGTCAAAGTAGGCTTGGCCCTGCCTTTGGCAAACATGGCCAGATCAGGGCCTAAAGCTGAAGTATAATATTCAGTCAGAACTTTGTCTGAAGGCATATCTGTTTAAGAGAAATTCTTGAGATAGGCTGCAAACCTTTGTGTGAAACTGTGCACCTTTTCCTTTATTTCTTTCTTCAATGTGCACATCCCTTTCATGACAGCCGCATGAGTTTTCTGAGTTGCATACTTACTTCTGAAAATTCTTTTGAAGGTATCCCAATCAGGGATAGAGTTAGCAGGAAACCCAAAGTACTTTGATGCTGTAGCTCCTTTAAGGGTATGCGGGAACAGTCTGCAAACTACATCTTCATGCTCCCAAGCCCTCAATCCTTCTATCGCCAAGTAAAAACTCTGCAGATGATCATTTACTAGTATTTTCTCATTTGGGTCGAACTTGGGAAACATCTTGTCAAAGGCTTGAGGTAGGTCGTGCAATGGAGGTGTTAGGTTTAATGGTGATCTAGCTCTCCATGCAGGTCGTGGATTAGGTGGGTTAGGTGATTGGTTCGCATTTACGCTAGCCATGATTCTGGGTGGAGAGTGAGGAGGTGAGCCAACTGGAGTATGAGAAGGAGAAGTGTGAGGGGTATCTGGGCCTTCTTGGTTCAAAGGTAGTAGAACTTCTTGTAAGGCTATTTCTACAAGTTCTTCCCAGTCTCCAAACAACACTGAGTCTTCCGCTATAGGACGATCTTTCTTTTTATACTCTCTTCTTGGCAATTCAAGGATGATTGGAAATCCTCCAATCTTCTTTACATACGCCCTGGTGTGTCTTCTCAGATCATTAACAATTTCATTACCAACAGAGTATAGATGTTCTCTTTCTTCCAGAATTGGATTATGAAACCCACTGCTTTCAGAACTGTTACCGGTGGAATATTCTCGGGAAAATGGATTTCCTCGGCCAGCCATACACTATCGGCCCTCCTTCTAGCGCCAAAACTGTTGAGGCCCTGAAATTTGCAGGAAACAACAGTAAGGGATTCTCCCCAATCAACGTTCCCAACTAGCCCGTTGACTGTTTGGGATAGGGAATCTGTTTGGTTTACGGTCTGGCTACCGTAGGTCAAGTACAAAACAAAAGGCTTTACTGGTTGGGGCCCGGTCCACCAATTTTTTGTATTTTGACTTAAAGTATGAAATTCATGTGCCTAATTAACAATGCAAGGTGATAAATATGCAAGGAACAATCACAATGTGATGCGCAGGTTCTTACCTCTCATCTTAAGGCTCACAAGCATCCCAATCGCATACAACAGGAAAATAAACTAACTACCTAAACTATCCCTAGGGAGCAAGATTATCATTCATTGGTGAGCAATACATTTTGTACGTGCATTATGAAGAGTTACAGTTAGCTGACACTTCTTTCATGAACCATTACAAATATTTAAACAACCAGATAGCCAATTGTTTTATGAACGTCATTTATTACTCACAGTGGAAACATCACAAAATATACTGAAGAACACTTAAACAAGAACGTAGGTTCAGAAAGTTAAAATGTTTTCACAGTTAATGAAACACAGCTGAAAACGAAATAGTTCCCCTTCAACATTGCTCATTTAATTGCATTTGATACATTCCACACTTCGCTTTCTCCAATCGGCAAAAGTTGTAGTTTCTGATTGTAAAACGAAATAGTTCCTCTTACAAGCAAATAGATTACAAGTTTTTTCCTAGGGAAAAAGTCCCGTCTAAGTTCTAACTTTTTTTATTTAAACTATTACAGCAGGCCTTTTGGGCTTCCCCCCAAACATGTGGCTTTCCAATTTCTCCGACGTTTCAGAACCTTATTTTTTTTTGTCTTTTCTGCATATGCTCATGATCGGAGGGGTAACTGATGTACCTTTCAGGTTTCCATCCCCATCGCTATTCATTTGTCTCTTCCTTCATTTGTCCCTATTTAGGCCCGTATTCCTTTGCGTTGTACCAGTTTGACCGATTTCTGGAACCCACCTGCATTCAAACGACTAGCATCATTCATTGGAAATGCATTCAAATGATGTCAACAAAAACGGCTAAGAATTGAGAAGGTCATGCACTGTGTTACTACCACAAGGTAAACACCGGCACCACTACCTTGACAAGAAGCGAGGACTCATCGGATACTCAGAATAATAGCATCAGAAGCTGAAAGTCCCACTACAGCCGTAATGGCGGAAAGGAACGAGGCAACAGACAAGTGACCGAAGGGCGGGAAAAACTCCTCAATCGGAAGACGGAAAGGTTTGGACATCGGAAGCCAAATGGATTTCCTAGCTGCAACGAAGGAAGAGGAAAAAGTACGGGCAAGCGATGGTGGGAGTAAACTCAGTCAAACATCGGACATACTTCTACTTTGGAGGCCAAATCACTTTGGGAGCCGTAGCGGTGGAAGCGAAAAGGTTAGAGATAAGCGATATGGGCGGAACAAACTTAATTGGGGATCGGAAGACTTTGACATCGGAAGGGAAAAGGCTTCCCCGGCTACAATGGCGGAAGAAAACAGTCTTCATATACACGACGAAAAGGTTAACACACATCGGCAGTCGGGGCTCTTTAAGCTTCGAATGGTCAATCAGATTGGGGGCCGCAACGGCGGAAAAGAAACCAAACACCAGCCGCCGAATTAACACAAGATGATGCCCGTCCAACAGAAAAATTTAAGTACTTCGAAACTATAAAACCAGCAATGGTTGAAACCCGTTTTCTTCCGAAACAGTGGACCTTCAAAGACAAAAACAATTTACCCTTGGCTAGGCATACCAAACTCGCATCCGCGACCAGCCATAAAAATGATACATAGGCAATCTTTAAAGCAGGCTGGAAACCAATCTTCAAAATCATTCAACATAAAAAACGACCAACAATTCAGGCATCCAGCGATGAAAACGACTTTAAATTATGAGGAGGGGCCCAAAATTTAGAAATTTAGGGAGAAAAGTTGCAGCTGCAACAATTAGTGATTACCTGGTGAACCTAGATCTCTGGGTGATTATTCTTTGGGTGACAGACTGTTTCACAATAATGCATCTATTGTATCCTTCCAGCTTTCTGGATTTCTCAAATGACAGCAGTGTGTACCTTTAATCATTGATGACAGTCCAATAAGGGAGAGTGGAAACCAAGATTTTCAAGTCTAGATAACTCTGTTGAGGCTGAAAGATGAGTTTCATTATTATTCTTGTCTTCAGGTAACTGACAGCTTGGACACCAAAAGATTGTAGCGGATGGTAAACAAAGATATTCATTTGTTCTGCATTCCCATACCATTTTACCACTTTTGTGCTTTTGGGAATTTTGTCCTTTTTTCATATGAGTCCTCCTATATGCCTTTCTTACTGAATTTTAATTCAGGATCCTCAATCCCATAGTATCCTTTTGTGTGAGTGGTGTACTTCATGTTCAGCTCACGGATGGAGGGGATCTGTCGGCCACTTAGTACTTATAATTCAGCATTTTCTTTGATGTATGATGCTTTCATAGGAGTTTTCTTTTGACTCTTATTTGCCTTTTGTCATTCATTTATTGGCATGGGATCATCCATATTTAATATACTGTTCACCTTGCTCCTTTCCATGGGTCCTCTGCTGTCGCTCCTTAGAACATTTTAAATGTGACATGGATGGAGAGTCAACATAGTATTCCAGACTCTTCAAATCCAATTTATTTCACAGGGGTTAAGCAGGACTTCAATGCTCACAGAGTTTATTCGAGAAAACTGCTAAACTGGAAGAGGTTCTTTTAGCAACACACAATCTGCGACTCAAAAATGTCTATCGTTCCCAAACATTCTGATGTCCTCCATGTGACCGTGGGTTCATTCCCTTTATTGAAATCAATAAAACTTAAACTAAAACAAACTGAAAAACATGACTCAAAGACAGCTAAACAACTTATTTATATACAAGATAGAAGAACCCAAAGAAACTCATGAAAAATAAGGCTTGAGAACCAAAGGATTCACTGGAAAGTTCTCTTCACACCCCTGTAGAACCTGCAGCTTGTAAGTAGAAGGGCCAAGCTTTGTTGCAATCTAAAAAGGGCCTACCCACAACTGCTGGAATTTAGTGTGCTTTCCTTTCTCATCATGGGGGTGATCCCATTTGAGGACTAAGTATCCTACTTCAAAGTATTTTGTACCAGATTTATGCTTGTCGAACCATCTCTTAACTAACTCCTGCTGTTTCTTAAAGCATTCTCTGGCTTTAGATCTAGCCTCTTCTGCTTTTAGGAGATTGTATATTCTTATTTGCAAAATTTCATCATCCGACCCCCTAGACTCTTGAGCTAGTATGGAAGACGGTAGCATGATATTGGGAAGAAGGATGGCTTCTTTACCATAGACAAGGGTATATGGAGACACTCCAATCGCAGACTTGGGGGTGACTCTATCGGCCCAAAGGGCATTTGGTAATGCTGAGTGCCAACTCCTCTGGTTTTCTACTACAGTCTTTTTTAAAATTCTAATCATATTTTTGTTGGAGGATTCAGCCAAGCCATTTCCTTGTGGATAGTAATTAGCAGAATAATGCAATTTTATTCCTTTATCATGAGAAAAAGCAATCAATTTAATCGATGAAAAGTACTTAGCATTATCAAAAACTAATGAAACTGGAACTCCAAACCTGGTCATGATGTGGTCTTGTAGGAAGCTGATGACCTCGTCTTCATTTATCTTGTGCAGCGGGATGGCTTTGACCTAGCGAGTGAAATAATCTGTAGTGGTCAGAATGTACTTGTGCTACAAAGAGGAGTTTAGTTTTATTTCTCCAATAATGTCCAACCTCCATTTCTCAAATGGCTTAGTGATCATCACAAGCTTTAGAGGTGCTGCGGCTTTAGGCTGTCTCCCACTACACCTTTGGCAAATATCACACTTCCTGACATGTGCGTGTGCATCTCTAAAGAGCGTAGGCCAATAGTAACCTGCCCTGAGGATTTTGTGGGATGTGGTATCCCCTGAATAATGTCCTCCACTAGGACCATCATGCAAATCTGTCATTAATTTGTTCACATCTTCTTTTTCTAAGCATCTCAGGAGTACTCCGTCATAATTTTTCCTGAATAATACTCCTTCAACAAGCTGATAGGAGGATGATTTAACACACAGTGCCCTTCTTTGCTTGGAACTCCAGTGTTTTGGCAACAGCCCTGCCTGCAGGTAATGCATAAGGTCTCTATACCAAGAATCGGGAGCTGTAAACAAAGGACATACCTCTATTACATGTAATTCGGCCTCATCTTCCCAGGCGTGTTATTCATTTTTTCCATTTTCAGTCATCTGTTTGCACAACCCTTGTCCTTTAACTATAGATGCTAGCTTGAATTCAAGGTCATACTCTTGAAGAGATGTTACCCAGTTGCCCCTTCTTTCTCCCAACTCTTTCTGTATGAGAAGGGACCTTACAGTTGGGTAGGGGACTATTACCTTGGTTCAATTTTTTAATATATAAGGCCTGAATTGTTTCACTGCCTTAAACACTACGTAAGCTTGCTTATCAATGGCTGGGTAGTTTAATTCATCCCCTTGCAGACCAATGCTCATGAAGGATATTGGGAATTCATCCCCCCCATATTTCTTTTGCGTAAGCACAGCTGCTAGCGAATCATCGGATGCGAAGGTGTACAGAATAAAGTCTTTATCGAAATCTGGGCTTTTCAGGGAAGGTGCATGTGTGACAATAGTCTTGATTTTGCTGAAAGCATTCTTTTCAATCTTAGTCCATTTGAATTGTGCATTTTGCTTCACCATCTGCTGCAATGGCTTGACGATTTGAGCGAAATCAGGCACAAATATTTGAACAAAATTTATAGTTCCCATAAATGATTGCATCCCCTTTTTATTATGGGGAAAGGGGATTTGTTCAATGGCCTTTCATTTTTTCTGGATCTATAGAAATTTTTTTTTTTAAAACTATGTGACCCAGCAACTTGCTTTCCGTGACAGCGAACACACACTTCTTAGGATTGAGGGAGATGCCATATTTCCAACAGCGTTCGAAAATTTGCTTTAAGTGAAACGCGTGATCTTCTCTTTTCTTCGAGAATATTGTAATGTCGTCAAGGTACACTACAGCAATTCGGCCAATCAATCTGTGGAAAGCTATGTCCATAGCCCTTTGAAACGTTGCTCTAGCATTTATAAGTCCAAAGGGCATCCTTCTATAGGAAAAGGTTCCCCATTTGGTTCTGAACATGGTCTTCAATCTGTCTTCTTCAGCTACTAATACTTGATTGTAGACAAAGAAACCATCTAATAATGAAAATAGTTCAGAGCCTGAAACCATTTGTAGCAGTTGCTCCATGGGTGGAACATGATAGTTATCTTTGTCTGATGCGCGGTTTAGGTTCCTGAAATCCACGCAGAGTCTGATCTCTCCAGACTTCTTTCTTACTGGTACTAGATTGGATACCCACTCAGAGTGTCTAACTTTGAAAATGATTCTAGCATCCAATAATTTCTTCACTTCACTTTGAATCAGCGGTTCCAATTTTGGATGCATTTTTCTTAACGGTTGCTTATAAGGCTTGATTCCTACTTTAATGGGGACGATATGCTTGATTATGTTAGTGTCGTATGTTTTCAAATCTTCGTACATCCATGTGAAAACATCTTTATATTGTTTAAATAGACTGATGAATTTGTCTCTTTCTGCAGCTGAGCAACACTTGCCGAGATTCACAATTTTGGGATTCGTCTCAGTCCCTAAATTTATCAGCTCGAACTATAGAGATGAGCAGTGGGTCTTCACGTTGGCTGGTCTTCTGAACTTTTCATTTAAATCGAACATTTTTTCTAACATTCTGACACCTTTAGGAATGAAATTGTCATATTTCATCTCGGCCTGATGCTCTTCATCGTCTATGTTCGCTCCTTTAAACACCTCATCATTTGTCAAACATTCTATGATTTGTTGATCATCATCGAACACTCACAAGTTGGTGATCATATCCGGTACTGAGGGCCTGAAAAATAGTTTGACAGAACACCGATTATTAGTGGGTACAAGTCTAGCGGCTGATGTGGCCAACAGATCAGCAGCTGCGTTTTTCATTCTTGGAATTGAAATAATGTTGAATGCATTAAAACATTTAAGCAAATCCCATACCTCATTTTGGTAAGCCTTTAAGTGAGGAGAAACACAATGTATCTAATTCTAGATTTGTTTCACAATAATTTTAGAATCCCCAAAAACTTTTAGATTACTTACCTTTAATTCAATTGCCTTCTTTAGTCCCTGCACCAGTGCTTCGTACTTAGCTGTATTATTAGTACACTCAAACTCTAATCTACATGAAAGGAAATGTTTATTCTTCTGTGGGTCGATTAGGACATAGCCAACCCCTGACCCTTCTAATTTCTTAGAGCCATCAAAAAACAAAATAAAAAAATCACTAACTACTGAAGGTGAATCTACTCCTACTGCTAAGCTTACTATTTTACAGTCAATCTCATCAGCCTGTGAGAATCGAAGGAGATCAGGCTGAGTGTCTGATGTGTTGCTGGCTTGTTCTGCTTGGTAATTTCCAAGTTCCAACTCAACAAAATAGTTTCCCAATACAGAATCCACTGGTACATTTTTCTCATCAAGTTGAGTAACATTGTACTTCATGTGAGGTTCTCTTAGAATCTTAATCTGGTTCGGACTCCCTTTGTATGGCAACCACATATACGACCAATCTGAGGAAAAATATCCATTTAATTTGGCCGACCAATCTCTTCTCAGGACAAGACCATAAGCATCTGGTATATCAGCCAACACGATGTTAATAACTTGGCATACTTTGTCATTGGATTCCAGACAGACTAGGACATCTTCCATCTCACCAATTACCTTAACATCTGTCCTATCCAACTGAACCACTCTCCACGTGGATGGCTTAGGCTACCCATTGGTCTTTTTACAGACTGATATGGGCATAACATTTACCGACGCCCCTGAGTCTACCAAGCAATTATGTACATTATGATTGAAAATTTCAAACATGAGGAGGAAAGGTGGATGTTTGCTTTTGGACTTACCTCCAACGCTGGTTTCTCCAATTTCTTCTTCTTCCTGAGGTTGATTGTTGGCAGGCAGCTTCTCATCCGGTGCTTCAAGTGCTTTCAACAGTCTCTCTTTTTGCTGTGGCACTTTACACATTTCGAATAGTGGGACATTCACTTTTACCTTTTTTAAATCCTCCACGATGTCATAGTCCATCGGCTACTCAATGTGGTGAGGTTTATCAGCATTCATCTTTTCTTCACTTGGCTTGGCCCATGCCTCATTCTGCCTAGGATCTTGGCTGGTAATGGTGAATTCTGAAATCTTATCAGCCAAGGATTGATTTTGAAATTTCTTCTTAACATTTCTCTGCAGCCTCTTAATCTTTGGGAGTATAAGAATGTCTTCCTTAACCATCCCTTGGCTCCTTGTGGCTACGTTGGTTTCCATAACGTCCTTGTACCCCTCAGTCTTTTCCTCTTCAGCATCAAATAACAAGATAGAATTCCATAAAGCCATGGTTTCTTATTCCTGTTCTTTCATAGAAGTAGAAGCATAACTCTCTTTTCTTTCTTCATCTCCTTCTTCTGTTAATCTAGAATCCAACATCTGATTCATGACCAATGTCATTGAATTTATCCATTGCGGACAATTATTTTTAGATTGGGGTTGTTGGTGGAAAGTGCAAAAATTTCCCATCCCTATCTCTATTAAATTCATGGATGCTGTATTGTGCGGAGGAGGTTGATACTGATTGTTGTCCTCTCTTTTCTTATAATATGGCTAATAAAACTTTGGTGCTTCCTTCTCTTTCTCCAAGTCTATGATTTTGTTGGAAAGCTTCTGCATCATTTTGGCCATATTTTCCAGATCTAGGGATTTTTCTTCCTTAGGTTTAGTAAAAAATAAGGCTTTTCTGCCTACACCTTTTTATCCTGACTGCTCTGGATAGTCTTCAATACTCTCTCTTTCAACTTCCACTACTTCAGCCTGTTCATAGGTTTTCGTCAAAGTAGGATTGGCCCTTCCTTTGGCAAGCATGGCCAGATCAGGTCCTAAAGCTGAAGTATAATATTCAATCAGAACTTTGTCTAAAGGCCTATCCATTTCAAAGAAATTCTTGAGATAGGCTGCAAACCTTTGTGTGAAACTGTGCACCTTTTCCTTTCTTTCTTTCTTCAATGTGCACAGCCCTTTCATGAGAGCTGCATGAGTTTTCTAAGTTGCATACTTACTTCTGAAAAATTTTCGAAGGTATCCCAATCAGGGATAGAGTTACCAGGCAACCCAAAGTACCATGATGCTGCAGCTCCTTTAAGGGTATGAGGGAACAGTCTGCAGACTACATCTTCTTGCTCCCCAACCCTCAATCCTTCTATCGCCAAGTAAAAACTCTGTAGATGATCATCTACTATTATTTTCTCATTTGGGTCGAACTTGGGAAACATCTTCTCAAAGGCTTGAGGTAGGTCGTGTAATGGAGGTGTCAAGTTTAATGGTGATCTGGCTCTCCATGCAAGTGGTGGATTAGGTGGGTTAGGTGGTTGGTTCGATTTTACGCCAGCCATGAGTCTGGGTGGAGAGTGAGGAGGTGAGCCAACTGGAGTATGAGCAGGAGAAGTGTGAGGGGTATCTGGGCCTTCTTGGTTCAAAGGTAGTACAACTTCCTATAAGGCTATTTCTACAAGTTATTCCCAGTCTCCAACCAACACTGAGTCTTCCGCTACAGGACGATATTTCTTTTTATACTCTCTTCTTGGCAATTCAGGGATGATTGGAAATCCTCCAATATTCTTTACATACGCCCTGGTGTGTCTTCTCAGATCATTAACAATTTCGTTACCAACAGAGTATAGTTCTCTTTCTTTCAGAATTGGATTATGAAACCCACTGCTTTCAGAACTGTTACCAGTGGAATATTCTTGGGAAAATGGGTTTCCTCGGCTAGCCATACACTGGTGGCTCTCCTTCTAGCACCAAAATTGTCGAGGCCCCGAAATTCATAGGAAACAACAGTAAGGGATTCTCCCCAATCAGCGTTCCCAACTAGCCCATTGACTATTTGGGATAGGGAATCCGTCCGATTTACGGTCCGGCTACCGTAGGTCAAATACAAAACAAAAGGCTTTACTGGTTGCGGCCCGGTCGACCGAGTTTTTGTATTTTGACTTAAAGTATGAAATGCATGTGCCTAATTAACAATTCAAGGTGATAAAGATGCAAGGAACAGTCACAATGTGATGCGCAGGTTCTTACCTCTCGTCTTAAGGCTCACAAGCATCCCAATCGCATACAACAGGAAAATAAACTAACTACCTAAACTATCCCTAGGGAGCAAGATTATCATTCATTGGTCAGTAATACATTTTGTACATGCATTATGAAGAGTTACAGTTAGCTGACACTTCTTTCAAGACACACGAACCATTACAGATATTGAAATAACCAGATAGCCAATTGTTTTATGAACGACATTTATTACTCACAGTGGAAACATCACAAAATATACTGAAGAACACTTAAACAAGAACGTAGGTTCAGAAAGTTAAAACGTTCTCACAGTTAATGAAACACAACTGAAAACGAAATAGTTCCCCTTCAACATTGCTCATTTAATTGCATTTGATACATTCCACACTTCGCTTTCTCCAGCAGGCAAAAGTTGCAGTTTCTGATTGTAAAAGGAAATAGTTCCTCTTACAAGCAAATAGATTACAAGTTTTTTCCCAGGGAAAAAGTCCCTTATAAGTTCTAACTTTTTTTATTTAAACTATCATAGCAGGCCTTTTGGGCTCCCCCCCAAAACATGTGGCTTTCCAATTTCTCCGACGTTTCAGAACCTTCTTTTTTTTATCTTTTCTGCACATGCTCATGATGGGAGGGGTAACTTATGGAACTTTTAGGTTTCCATCCCCATCACTATTCATTTGTCTCTTCCTTCATTTGTCCCTATTTAGGCCCGTATTCCTTCGCGCTATAGCAGTTTGACCGATTTCTGGAACCCACCTGCATTCAAACGACTAGCATCATTCATTGGAAAGGCATTCAAATGATGTCAACAAAAATGGCTAAGCATTGAGAAGGTCATGCACTGCGTTACTACCACAAGGTAAACACCGGCACCACTACCTTGACAAGAAGTGGGGACTCATCAGATACTCAGAATAATAGAATTGAAAGCTGAAAGTCCCACTACAGCCGTAACAGCGGAAAGGAATGAGGCAATGAACAAGTGACCGAAGGGCAGGAAAAACTCCTCAATCGGAAGCTGGCAAGGTTTGGACATCGGAATCCAAATGGCTTTCCTAGCCACAACGGTGGAAGAGGAAAAACTATGGGCAAGTGGTGGTGGGAGGAAACTCAGTCGGACGTCAGACAGACTTCTACTTCAGAGGCCAAATCACTTTGGGAGCCGTAACGGAGGAAGCGAAAAGGTTAGAGACAAGCGATGCGGGCGGGACAAACTTAATCAGGGATTGGAAGGGAAAAGGATTCCCCGACCGCAACGACGGAAGAAAACAGTCTTCAGACACACGACGAAAAGGTTAACACACATCGGTAGTCGGGGCTCTTTAAGCTTCGAATGGTCAATCAGATTGGGGGCCGCAACAACGGAAAAGAAAATAAACACCAGCCGCCGAATTAACATAGGATCACGCCCGTCCAACAGAAAACTTTAAGTACTTTGAAACTATAAAACCAGCAATGGTTGAAACCCGTTTGCTTCCGAAACAGTGGACCTTCAAAGAAAAAAACAATTTACCCTTGGCTAGGCATACCAAACTCGCATCTGCGACCAACCATAAAAATGATACACAGGAAATATTTAAAGCAGCCTGGAAACCAATATTCAAAATCATTCAATATAAAACACGACCAACGATTAAAGCATCCAGCAATGAAAATGACTTTAAATTATGAGGAGGGGCCCAAAATTCAGAAATTTAGGGAGAAAAATTGCAGCTGCAACACAACTACAAGGCGATCTTGTTCCTTTTTCAGCTCCATAATCTCCTTGGTGCTCTTTTCCCTAAATTCCTCTTGTTCTTAATTTAGTGGTTGGAATTCCTATTCTTTCTCTTCCATCAACTTCTCCTTTTCCTGCTGCAATTACTCAACCTCTTTCTACATTGCCTCCTCTTTCTCCTCCAACTGTAAGAATCGATCGCTGATTTCTTTCTGTCTGTCTGCCAACTCCTGGTTGGTGACTCTTTGCATATGTACCAACTTCTGCATAGGTAACACGCTGATTTCGATAGATAGATCCTGCAACTGCTGCAAGGAGGAATTGAAATCATCATTGTTGAACTCAATCACAATTGGGGGAATTTGAACATTCTGAACCCATGTCCTAGTGTTGATTGAGTCGAATTCCTACATAGTCGCTCCTTCCTCTGGTGCTCTCTTCAAAACAACATCATACAAAGAATCAAGTTTGGCTCTTTTCTCTGCAAATCCATCTTCTGTCGATTTCTTCATTTCTTGTGCCGTCACATCGGTTGCATCTGTAATGGCCTTGAAAAGCCAATTCAACTGCGCCTCCATTATTGATGCTACACTACTAGTTGCACCTTTCTATTGGTGCTTCACCGTCCTCTATTCTTCAAATGTGTGATCCACATCCAATCCTATAGGTGTCTTCATCAACTTTGCATTTGAATCATGTGGACTCTCTGGATCAGTCACAAGTATTGGATCAACTGTGCATCCACTGGTGGGCCTGTAGATACTTCTTCTAAACTGACTAGCTCTCTCCATGCAGCGTTACAAATGTCAATAATCACCTTGATCTCCTCATCAGATAGCTTATGTAGGGTTAGAAACCACTATCTCTCTGGGTCACGCCACACTTACACATGAATGGCTTGTGGGCCAATTGAAAATTGAGCAATTCTTTGGTACTTTGTCACAATGGCCTCAATGAGTCACAAAAATTTTGTAGTTGTTTCCTACAATGCTTCCCATTAAATCCATAATTGTATTGTATAGTCCTTTAGCCGCTCTGGCTCCCTCGCCCACCACAGGTTTTGATAGCATCCACCCTTGTAGAATTTTACTACTTCTACCTCAATGCATTGGTAATCATCTAGATTCATCCACCCTACTAGCTCTATCAAGGTCAAAAGTCACTATAAGTAAACTTTCCTACACCCCTACTATGTCCTCCATCAATTGGTTCAATAGAAACATAGGCAAATTCATTTGTACACCTTGCGCACACTGTTTAGCACATGCAATCACCATTGAGATACATTGAATAAAGGAATTTTTCCTGACCACTTTTCTTACCAAAATTTGTGCACCAATGCACACCACTTGGTCATTAATACTATCAATGTGGTAATCCCACCCATCATGCTCCAACCCACAATGCTTCTTCAATGTCACTGCAAGCTTCTTGTCATTATCCTTTCCTCAGAAGTACTGCGAGGGGTCTGGCCATCTTTGGGTAGCCCCGTTATGTCTGAAATCATCCCCAAAGTGACTTCAATTGGTCTATCCAACCACAAAAATCCTCCATGAAAGCATGCCAAAAGCTGATTCATGCACGCATTTGCTTCATTTAGCTGCTCAAAGTGCGGCATGTTGATTAAGCCAAACAATCCTGATATGTCCAACCCTCACACCCAATCTCATGGAATGCGTCCTATGGGGCTGCCTCCAACCACTACCATTGGTTCATATGGATCCTTCGTAACATCCTCCAAGGCTAGCAGGTCATGGTCCTTTTACTTCATTCTCCTTATCAACGATACAATATGAGTATCACATACCATACCCTATGGTATCGTCGACATCCTCACTTGATATTTCTAGTTTTTGGTTAGCCTCCTGAGCTACGCACCAGGTCTAATCGGGGGTATATACCCATGTATTTACTTAAGGGATGCCCCTGCACAAGCCATTGACTCCACTAATCCTGATATTGATGGAATTGACTACACAACTTCCTCCACTTCCCTCGGAGATGTTCTAGTCTACCTCTTTTGTGGTGCTAGAGAGCTAGGATTCTGTCCCTTTTGTTTCTTCTTCAGCGCTGATGATGATCTGACCAACAAACTTGCAACCTCTTCTTCAATTATGACTGGGGTGAATGGTGAATCCCAGTCACTGAAAATCTCGATCGTATCTTTCCCATGCAGCATAACCCACAATGCTCAACAGTCACTCAACCTTACTTTACTTAGCAACTTAGCCTACTGTAACTCTTCTCTATAACTCTGCAATACTGCTATGCAACTTAAATTACCAATTCACACTCTACACAATAATGGTTTCTACTAACTGCATCGAGCTCCTTTTTATAGCATCAATTCGATCCATTCCCATCATGACCAAATCAACATAATCCGCTTCACCTCAACATGACCAAATCATGCATTAACTTCCCGAATCCACCGATGATCTTGTCAATCCAATGGTCAAATCCGCCATCAATGTGTGTTACTTCAACAAGCGACACCGATTAACTACTTTAACTATGTTCATTTATTACTGATTTGACTCTATGCACAGCCTTGCAGCTATCACGACACGACCTCCTAACTGCGCTACTGACTCCTACTCTTGTGTACCCACTTCCCCTTAGTGCACCATCCTTCTATCTATACATTCTACCTACTTTTGAAATTTTTTTCATTGCATAGTGGCTCAAGCATCGCACAGTTCTGGGCCCATCCTATAGGGATTCAGACTACTACCATTCACTAGATTTGGAAGCATTGCTCCATCTAACTGCTACAGTTGAACTACACCTCCTGAAGTAATGGAATTAACAAGATATGGACCTAACCAATGCATCTGTAGCTTACATGGATGCTTCATGAACTTGCTGTCATTTAATAGCACCAACTCCCCTTGTTGAATTTGTTTGTTCTTTATATGGAAATCATTCCAAGCCTTATGTCGATCCTTCTTGAATCAGTAGTGAAAACTTGTGACAAAGCGATCCCCCTTGATCTGCACTATCTATGACAAGCGATCTTCTAATTCTTATTCATCGTCTATGCCCATCGTTGTTGCTATGTGTAAAATCAGAACAATGTACTCCATAGGCATGATTGCCTCTTTCCCATATACCAATTTGAACAGTATCTTCCACGTTAATCTCTTGCAAGTGGAATGATTTTCCCACAAGCCTACCGAAATCTTCAAATCCTAGTCATCATGGTTTTCCTTACATACCTTTGTAAGCGCATGCTCCAATACCTTGTTGAATGCTTCCATTATCCCATTTGCTTGTGGATGATACATAGTACTTTTCTTATGTTGTATCTGTATCTCCTCTGTCAGCATGCTTACTGTGCGATTGATGAAGTGACTCCCTTGGTCACTCATCAATATCCTTGGACATCCAAACTGCATCACAATGTTGTCAAATAAGAACCTCACTGTTGTCACAGCGGTGCAATCCATGACCGGTGTGGCTTCCACCCATCTTGTCAAATAGTATGTCGTTGTAATGATATACCATGCACTAGTTTGCTTCCCAGGTGAGTTGATTTGTCCCACAAATTCCACGACCCATTTATCAAATGGATGCAATTTCACCTAAGGTACCAGCATCATTTCATCCCTTCGTAATGGTTTTCCAATTCATTGACATACATCTCAACTTTGCACATAATCTATCGCATCATTATGAAGAGTGGGCCACCAAAGCCCTACGCGAAGCACCTTCCTCACAGTATCTCGACCTCCATAGTGTCCACTAGCAACTCCCACATGGGCCTCTGCCAAAATCTACCCTTATTCATGCTGTATGACACATCGCCACAAAATCTCATCTATTCCTCATATAGTTGTCCTGCAATCAACTAGAAATTCGAGGCCTTAACCACTGACTGCTGCTTCTAACTTGTAGTAAGGTCCTCTGGTGTAGTTCCTGTCGCCAAAAACTGAATGATTTGATCATAATAGTCATCAACAATGTCAATTCTGAACAACTACACATCTAGATATCCATCATCCATGTTTGTGGGATCCTCACTTGTCTAAATTCAATATAAATGATCAGGGCCAACATTCAAGCAACCCAGCTTCACAATTATCTCAAAATCAAACTCCTGGAAGAGAAGTAGCTAGCAGCATATCTTCCCCCCCCCCAATACAAGCTTATTGACTAGGTACTTCAAAGCACAATGGTCTATAAACATATTGAAATGACTGCCCAATAGGTAATGCCTAAACTTCTGTAGTGCATATAACATCGCTAGAACATCCCTTTCTATGGTCGTATAGTTTTTCTCTGTAGATGATAGCTTTCGACTAGTGAAATAAATCGGATGATCTAGATCTTCTTCTCTTGGTTTCATGAGCACCACTCCCAGTGCAATAGATGATACATCCACATGGACATGGAATTCCTTTTTTCAATCAGGTACAGAAGCCATCTTGGCCTTCAGCGTGTCAAAAATTAATTTGACACTCTTGAATCCATAGAAATGCAGCATCCTTCTTCAGCAATTTTCCCGTCAGTGTTCTAATTGCAGCATACCCTCGAATGAACTTGCGATAATACCCTGTGTTCCCCAACATTGCTCTAAGCATCTTCGCATTCGTAGGCAAGGCAAAAAGCTCAAGATAAATGAAATATTCGCAGGGTCAACCAACAGTCCTTTCTTGCAAACGATGTGACCCGGCAGCATCCCAAAAGGTGCATAGAAAATACACTTCTTTGAGTTCAGTGCGATCTGATCCTGTCGACATATTTCCAGCATCATGCACAAGTTTTCCAAATGGTCTCTAATAAATTTGTAGACTCTCAATTCATCCTTATAAACTTGCAAGAACTTCTGAATAAAATCTTTGAATGCAGTGACAACAACATGGGAAAATAACGTAGGTACATTCTTCAACCCAAAAGGAATCATTGTGTACTAAAAAAATCCCCATTTAGTGACAAATGTTGTTTTGTGGTGATTCAATTTTTGATCCTGATCTGGTGATAGCTTGAAAACCCATCCGTGAATGAATACATCTCCTAGCCACCTACCCCTTCTAGAACATCATCAATGAATTGTGTCAGAATTGGATCATGCATACACTCATCATTTAATTTCTACAGGTCGAAAAAAATCTGAACCTCACCCGCTTTCTTATCTTGGACCACCATGGGACTGATCCATTATGACTCTTCAATTGGATCCATTATTCTAGCATCCTATCAAGCTCATCTTTTACTCTCTCCTTATATCATGGTTTCAGAAGATACAACCTCTTCCTTATTGGTTTCACATATGGACTCAATGGGATCTTCATCTCTCCTAAATCTCCCAATATCCCCTTCATCTCAGAAAACTTTGTAGGGAATAGATCTTAGAATTCATGCAACAAGTCTATAATTTTTTCCATCGTTTCTTCATCCCAATAGTCCCCAAAATTTGCAAACTTTGGGTTCTCTTTTGTCCCAATGTTGACCTTCCTGATCTTTAATGGCTAATCCATTGGATCCATCGGTACATCAGGTGCTGCGACATCTCAACTCCCTTCTATTTCCAAAATATTGATATTTCGTAGATCCTCATCATCCTCAAGTCCTCCAGTCATGTTATAACATTCCATCATTGACTGCATGTGACAATGCGCATGTGGATCCACTGGATATGCGACCAACACTACCTTCAGAACAAAATCATGGATAAGTTACAACGCATTATGAACATCTAGATTGGTATCCGTGAGATTGAAGGTGTGAGCGAATAAAGCTAACAATTCCTCCCAAGTAGTGATCTCTCTACAAAACTCAGCTAATACATACCAAGATCATGTCATTTCATCCAATGTGTGGATAAAGGCATGGGACCACTTATCCTTTGGTTGCAATTCCCACAAGGTCTGACACTCAATCAAATGATCACCAGGAATGCTACGCCCATTGTACCTTCCAGCATGGTACACGTCTGCATCTCCAAAGAGAACTATCATCAATCTTCGACACTGCGACCATCCAGTGATCGAATTCTTATGGGTCACCCACCAGCGTGCTAAAGTATCCTTCAATGATTTCTCCAATGCCAACAACCATTGTGGTTTTGACACCTTATCTTTGAATTCAACAAGAAACTCAGATAACTCAAGAAGTCCTTCATAAATTAGGAATTCAATGGTATCAGTCGCGACATGACATTGTGACTACGTAATCAAGCCGCACTTTCGTAGCAACATGTCATGTAAGCGGTTTTGCCAGTTCTCTAAAGCATCATTAGAGTTAGAAGACGTAGAGCTATTGTTGCACCAACCGAGTTCCCCATCAGTAGTTGGATGTACATAATATTTTGAAATGTTACATGCATGATCCCATCCTCTTACAACTTCTTCTTTCACCGCCTCAGTATACCTTCACGCTTTGTTTGGATCCATCGGAGCATTGACTCTAATGTCTTGATCCTAAAATGTCATCAAGTTCTTATTAAAATGGTCACTACCATACTATCATTGGCCCATCCAATCCCTAGAAATGTGGGAAAGGATCCTCCACCATCAACGACTTCAATCACGTCAAAATTATCATAGGTCTTCATGCCTTCCACTTCCACAACAAGGCGTGAAACTCATGCAATTGGCATTACTCTAGCCTGGTTGGTTAGTCATAGTTGTACATGAGACCAGCTCAACCTTGGGCTCCCCATATACTATCATGTCTGTCTTGTCAGAATATTAACATCTAATCCTAGATCCAAGATGACTGAATCTACCTCATAGTCCCCAATCTAAATGTTCATGTGCATTTCTTTCCCTATCTTTTTCTTATGCAAAGAATTCACTGCAGAATCCTTCTATCCCTTAAACAAGTTGATGCAATAGATTCTCAATCTCAACAAGAGAATAGGGATATCTTGCTAATGACAAGAAACTCTCAAATAACTATTGTAAGGTGCCATGTGGTCGCAATGGACCNATGCAATAGATTCTCAATCTCAACAAGAGAATAGGGATATCTTGCTAATGACAAGAAACTCTCAAATAACTATTGTAAGGTGCCATGTGGTCGCAATGGCCCTGCCTCTAAAGTTGAATCAAAAGTAGTGGGCATTTTGTAAATAGGTAACTTACGAGGATTTCTTTCGATCACATTGTGTGCTTCAAAGAATGTATCTTTCTCTATGTTGATGTCAAACTGTACTTTCTTCTTTTGAACTAATCAGACTTGTGGAATCATATCATATTCTCCAGTTCTCACACTTGTGCAAGTGACAACAGTGACATCAACATCCTATGTTATGGGCTCCAACGAGATTGCCACAACCATCGATCCTTGATTATGGTTCAGTGGTCGATTCACCAGTGAATTCACGTTCTAAATTGTAGCTTGGTTCTGAATTGGAATTTGGTTATGAAATAGAATTTCAGTTCTAATTCTGACTCTGGAACTAGTTCTATACTTGATTATGGTTCTGCAACTGGTTCTGGTTCTGTAATTGATTATGATTCTGCAACTGTGGAACATTTATAGCCTACCACCTTGCATTCAATTGTGGACAGTTCTCAACAGTGTTATCAATCATGGTACAATACATACACATACACTACAATTGTTGACAATCTCTATGATAATTCCCTAGTACACCACAATTATAACATTCGATAGGGCCGTGACCTCATCCTTCTCCTCAACCAAAGCCTCCTCCTTGTCCTCATAATTCTCCACGAAATCATCATTGTTTTTGGTACTGTGGATGAGAAAATTGTTGTTGCGAGGGATTTGACTGCTGCTGAACATACTGCACTGAATAAACATACTTTGGCTGTTGTGGAGCCATCTGCATCTAATTATACTACGGCTATGGTGCTTCAAAGAATGTATCTTTCTCTATGTTGATGTCAAATTGTACTTTCTTCTTTCGAACTAATCGAACTTGTGGAATCATATTATATTCTCCAGTTCTCACACTTGTGTAAGTGACAACAGTGACAATAACATCCTATGTTATGGGCTCCAGTGAGATTGCCACAACCATCAGTCCTTGATTATGGTTCAGTGGTCGATTCACCAGTGAATTCACGTTCTGAATTGCAGCTTGGTTCTTAATTGGAATTTGGTTATGAACTAGAATTTCGGTTCTAATTCTGACTCTGGAACTGGTTCTATACTTGATTATGGTTCTGCAACTGGTTCTGGTTTTGTAATTGATTATGATTCTGCAACTGCGGAACATTTCTATCCTACCACCTTGCAATCAATTGTGGACAGTTCTCAACAGTGTTATCAATCACGTTACAATACATACACATACACTACAATTGTGGACAATCTCTATGAGAATTCCCTAGTACACCACAATTATAACATTCGATAGGGCCATGACCTCATCCTTCTCCTCAACCAAAGCCTCCTCCTTGTCCTCATAATTCTCCACGAAATCATCCTTGTTGTTGGTACTGTGGATGAGAAAATTGTTGTTGCGAGGGATTTGACTGCTACTGAACATACTACACTGACTAAACATACTCTGGCTATTGTGGAGCCATCTACATCTAATTATACTGCGGCTATGGTGCAAACTACTTTTGTGGCTTCCGCGGTACAAATTTCATCTGCAGTATGAACTGAGGTTGAGGTGGTGGATGCACAACCTGCGGTTGCGGCTATTGTACTCCCTGGTGGTCCTCTCCCTTCACATAATATGAGTCATATGTTCTCTTCTGTAGTAGGTCATATGTGTGAAAATATTTATCTTCGTTGCCAATAGATCGATAGAATGTGTAGTATAGGTTTGTCATCTTCATTACCATCTTCTACATGTAGCCACATTCCTCATGTTGATGCCCATATACTTGACAAATATGGAACCATGGTACACTACCACAACTTAAAGGGTTTAGTGCACCTGATAATAGGTAGTTTCAAAAATCTTGGAAAGTATCCTTGGTATGTCCATCTACGCAACATCGAGTGCTTGTCCCTTCCCCTTCTTAATGTCTTGCAACTTGAGTGTCAAGTTTTCCAACTGAGCCTGAATTTGGTTCATACCGACTACATTTTATCCAATGGGTGATGATTCCAACTTCATTGCTATCTCCAGAGCCTCACTCTATGTCGTGATCTTTTGTTGCATAAGCGGTACTTTGATATGAGTTAGCAATGCTTCAATCAACCATTCCTTCTATTGAATGTTTCTCACTTAAAACTGACTCTTTCCATTAGTGTCTTGAACCTTTGTTCAAAACCCCAAACAATCTCATTGGGATACTATTTAATTTCCTTCGGTTTTGTTATGTACTACACTTCAAACTTTGGTTTTCTGAATTCTTCAATAAGTCATCTCCTAACTTCAGCCAGTGTCTTCGCTGGAGTCCCCATAGAATCTTGTACAAATTTCATGTACCAATCAAGTGCGTGACCCCAAAGGGTTGTCACGAATTGGACCTTTTTGACATCATCATCTACAGTTTGTCTAACAGTCCATACTACCTCACATAGGAACCAACATTGTTCTGGACCCTTAGTTCCATTCCCATGGAACAAAGGTAGCTTCACCTCGTTGCCCACCATTTGTGGCCTTCTTCATGTATATGTTGATCTACTACTACTATTAGATTGTTGCTGGTACGTTGGACACATCGGAGTTGAGATTGTGTTTCTTCCTGACTGCAACATAGTGCACGGAGGTGTGGGTACATTATTGCTGGGGTTTGATATTTCCTCCACCCTGGGCATAGTTTGGGTCTGGTCATCTCATCATCACTCTAGGGTAACTTCGTCATGTGTGGTCTTCCTTCACGGTCTTCATTTCAATCATAGTAGGACCTTCCCCTATCCTCTGCCTCTTCTCTTATCGAAACCTTGTTCCTCCTCTAGTAATACCACTTTCTTCCTCAGATTCCCTCACAGTATATTCGTAACTTACACCCATCTACCCCATATCATTCTATTCATCTTGCCCCTTTCTTCGCAGTATCCACAGCTTCCGTACACTAGAGTTCTACTACTTGAGGTGCATCTTCAATGCCTTTCACATAGACAAGCATATTAATTGACAATTGTAAAGACAATAAGAACCTACCTCTTGGTACATTGAAAAATTAACTTTATTCCTCATTGTAGGACTTAGTATTATCAACCACAAAATCGATGATATAGCCTTCCAAGATACTATCCAACCAGACTTCAACAGCCTGCGATGATCTACTGTCAGTTTCCTGCAACTCCTGGATCATCTCGGGGGTCCAGGACACTGGCTCACCTCCTCAGAAATTTGTTTTGTGATAGGTGAATTGTGCCAACCACTCATACAAGATGATAAGGAATTCAAAGAAAAAATGCTCATGTATGTACCTTTCCAGCCACTTATCCATCGTCAGTCCAAGGTTTTGATTTTCCTTCTCATCAAACTCTCGTAGACTATGGTCGAACCATCTTTAATTTCCTGTCGTGTCAGATTCCACAACATGTCCTCTCCTTAATTGCAATAAGGTCTTGAAAATGGAACCATTTGTTGACACAAACCCAGCCAACAAAACCATTCGATAGGGTTTCCACTCTGTCGACACCCAAACCACCATGATCTCCCTGAGTACCAGCCCAAACAGGTTTTACCCTGTCTGACAACACCTACAGAGCAGATGAAGTCTCACCCGAGATGTTCGAGGGAGAGCAAATAGAACCAAGTTTCCACAGAATGGGAGAGGAAAATGTGCATCAACTTATAAACTTAGTGCAACATTAATAGATTTGATCATCCACTTGAGCATTAACATAACCAACCATTATTCAACATGTTGCATCATTACATTAAAATGTCATAAACATGTCGATGCACAAACATATCCAACAGAATAACATTATTCAAAGCAGGATAACATCACAGCATTTACTGATTCGTGTCGCATATACACATTGTATTCATATTTGCATTGCAAAAGACAATAAAACAAGAAAATAGAAAAGAACACAATGATTCAGCTCAACTTTCCATCATACCATATTACTTCTGCACAAGATCATAGATTCTCCAAAACAAGTCACATATCAACAAATATCAGTTCATGCGCAGGTCTTACATAATCAAAAACTCATGATGATTCAAGTTCAATGTCTCAATATCATCTAAAGACAAGACGCTCCCCAGATCATATCCTTAACACTTAGAATTCAACATCTACTTATTGTCTTGCGCCTTTACATTCAAGGTCCACTTAGAAAACTTCCTAAGTAAATTTTAACTGATTATACAAAATAATGACCAATATCCACAAAATATGGTCAAAAACTACAAAAGGTGACACAAAATATATAAAATATTATATTCTCCGCCTTACCGGCCATCTTCCACTTGTGCGTGGTATTTGATCTTGCGCAGCATCCGTGATGCTACGCAACTAATGTATCCCAAAACCCCTTGCCAACAAGTTCCAATGTGGTGGGTTCCATATCAACAGAATCTGAATTTCCTTGTGGAGTTGTGTGTTGGAATATTCAACACATATAGACATTAGCCTTAATCATTTATTTGGTGATGTAATTGTAACTTTGGAATGTATTCACTTATATATCTTAAGTATTGTACCCCGATGTTTATTCTGGGATGTGTCTGTAATGTAATTGAGTCATGTCATGCCCCAATGTTTCGATCAGGAGTTTCTATAATGTAAACAAGTCATGTCAAGTCATTGTGGGTAACCCTCCTATTGGTCAAGGGTTAAAGTCCCCACAGCTCTGGGCACTAGGGTTGTTAGACTCACCTAGTGAAGTCGGCCCTAGTAGGGTTTTGTCAATTCAAGAATTAGTATAAATAGAGAGCTAGCCTCTCTATTTATAACAAACTCACTCACACTCAATTGTAGTGCATAGCTGAGGAAGAAGAAGACACTAGGGCTAGGAAGAAATAGGTTACTGTTGTCAGGAGATCATCTTACTATTTTGGGGTTTTACTTTTGGTGCTGATTCTATCTCTGACAAAGTTGTGGGGTTTTCTCCATTTATGGTTTCCCCAAGGAAAAACACTGTGTTCATTGTCTCTTCTATTTGATTTTTGTGCTTGTTATTCTCTTAGTTAAAGATCCTAATATAATGCTAGCTTAATGTTAAAAATCTAACATGGTATCAGAGCTAACCTGAGAAGAAGACACTACGGAGCTGTGGGAACTAGGGCTTCCTACTTTGTTGATCTCTCTCCACATATCTTCAGCAAAATAAGGTTGGAATAACTCTCCTCCCTAGGGCACATCTTTCTGTCAAAGCAGAATCCAATTCTGAGGTTTTTCAGTTTTGGACCTGACACTGCTGCCGTAGATTAGGGCTTTCCATAGAAGTGGAATTTTTTAGTGATCCCAGGCCTGGATTGATCTCCTCCTCAAAATTGAATTTTAGAGATCAAGATCAAAGAATTTGGTTGGACAGAACTCCAAGAAATACAAATCCTAATATGCTCCTAAACCAGCACTGCAGAATTTCAACTCCAAATCCAGATCCGACATCTTGACCTGGTAAGATATAAATCTTTTGTATTTCCATTTGAGGTTCTCAGTTAAGATGTCTCATCATACCAATCTTGATGAAAAGCTTGAGGGAGCTAACAACTTCTGATCCTGGAAGTATAGGATCTCCTTGGTCCTAGAAGAAAATGAGTTGGACTCCTACATAAATGAGGAGGTTCCAGTTCCAAAGGGAGATGAGGCTAAGGCCTTACACAAGAATAAGTTGGTTATGGAAAAGAGGATTATTTCTAATTCAATCAAGGATCACCTCATACCACGGGTATCCTCCCTAAAGACACCTAAATCTATGTTTGATGCCCTAACCAAATTGTTTGTAGGAAAGAACATAAATAAGAAAATGACTTTGAGGAACCACTTGAAGAATGTGAAGATTCAGAAAGCAAAGAACATCTAGTTTTAATTCACAAGAGTCTCTCACATCAAGGAATAGCTAGAAGTAGTAGATGAAGAAGTGGAAAATGCAGAGGTTGTAATGACCACCTTGAATGGTCTCCCTAGATCATGGGACTCCTTTAATCAAGGAATGTGTGCCAAAAAAAAGTTAGTCAAGTTCAACAGACTTTGGGAAGAATTCTCACAAGAAGAAGCTCGGATTGTAGCTCGAGAAGAAAATATGGGAAGTGAAGATCAAGCTCTCACAGTTCAATCCAAGAAACCTAGAAGGGACCATCATCATCATCATTATAAAGGTAAGCATTCTTCCTTCAATAAATCTCAACTCAGATGTTATACTTGTGAAGAAACAAGGCACTTTGCCAGAGATTTTCCTAGAAACAAAAGAAACTCTCACAAGAAGAAAAACAACAAGAGAAAACATCATGCTCATGCTACAGAAGATGATAAACCTTCCTCAAAGAGAAATAAGCAAGAAAGTGATGATTCCTCAAGTGATGAAGAATATGTTTTGATTTCTGCTCTCACGGGAAACATCACACATGGAAGCAATGATTGGATTATAGACAGTGGGGCTTCCAAACATATGATGAGATTCAAAGAGTCTTTTGTGAGACTATCAAAACATGAATCACCTCACAAGGTGAAGCTCAGAGATGACTACCAGTATCCAATAAAAGGTAGTGAGGAATCCTCCTATAAACTAGACTCTGGAAATTCTATGACAATGAAGGAAGTATTGTTTGTACCAGGACTAAAGAAGAACCTTCTCTCCATATCTGCATTAGATGCAAAAGGCATGAGGGTTGCATTTATAGATGGCCAAGTTATCAGGTGGCCAAAGGGAAAGACTATTAATGATCCATGAGTGATTGGGGAACAAGAAGGGGGTCTATACAAATTGAAGGGCCATCTAGAACAAGCCTTGGTCCATGACATAGTAGAGCCAAATGAAGTTTGGCATAGAAGGCTTGCACATGTACATTACAGAGCACTACCACTTGTGAGCAAAGCTGTTGAAGGTCTTCCAGAAATTCAAGTAAAACATGATGGAGCCTGCAAAGGATGTGCAAAAGGAAAGAATACAAAGAAGACATTTCCAAGTAGCGAGACCAAGGCAAATGGAATCTTGGAAATCATCCACTCTGATGTATGCGGTCCAATGTCATCAAGTTCACTAAGCGGGTATGTATACTATGTTTCTTTCATTGATGAATTTTATAGGAAGACATGGATTTACTTCATGAAGAACAAAGATGAATTTTCCAGCAAGTTCAAGGAATTCAAAGCCTTGATCAAGAAGCACACTGAAAAGAAGACCAAGACCTTTCGATCAGATAATGGTTGAGAATTCACATCAAATGAATTCAAAGAGTTATGCAAAGACTTAGGGATTAAGAGGGAGTTGTCAACTCCATATAATCCACAACAGAATTGGATTGCAAAAAGGAAGAATAGAACTATCATGGAAGCTACGAGAGCAATGCTTCATGATCAAGATCTTCCTCTGCATCTATGGGAAAAAGCTGCCAGAACAACAATGCATGTACATAACCATACTCCACATAGAGTACTCAAGAATAAGACAACTGAAGAAGTCTTTTTTGGAAAGAAACCAGAAGTCAGCCATCTCAGAATATTCGGTTGTCCAGTGTACATACACATTCCAAAAGAGAAGAGGACAAAATTATATCCTTCAGGAAATAAGGGTATATTTGTGGGATACTCTGAAAGCTTGAAGGCTTATAGAATATACTTCCCAGGACTCAAGAAGATCGACATTAGTAGGGATGTGACATTTGATGAAGACTCAGCTTATAAAAAATCCAGAAAGAGACCTACTGAAGAACCTGAAGAAGCAGAAGCACCCAGAATTCATGATACAACCATGAATGAAGAAACTCAAGAAGAATATTGAGAATTTGAAGAACCTCAAGAACTTGTTGATCCACCTCAGGAGAAGAATCCTCATAAGAAGAAACATGCTTGGGTATGAGAAGCTATCCAAGGTGTGGAAAGATATGGGGTTCCAGAAGATAATCATAGAGAAAGAAAGAGGACCATATCCTGCTCCAGGTATGTAGCATTATTATGTGACTTCATCGATAAAGAACCTTCCAATTACGAAGAAGCGGTAGAACGGAGAGAATGGAAGGATGCTATTATTGAAGAGTATCAATCAATCATGAAGAATGATGTTTTGGATGTTGTCCCAAGACCAGAAGGGAAGTCTGTTGTAACTTCCAAATGGATCTACAAGATCAAGCATGCTGCAGATAGTAGCATAGAAAAATAGAAAGCAAGATTTGTTGCTCATGGTTTCTCCCAGAAAGAAGAAATAGATTATGAAGAAACTTTTGCACCTATAGCTAGATACACTTCCATCAGATCAATGCTTGTTCTCGTTGCAGTGATGAAAAGGAAGCTACACCAGATGGATGTCAAGACTGCTTTCTTCAATGGTGTAGTGGAAGAGGAAGTGTATGTGGAGCAACCACTCATTTTTGAGACACATGGCAGGGAGTCTCATGTATGTAGATTGTAGAAAGCCCTGTATGGTTTGAAATAGGCACCCAGGACATGGTACGATAGAATTGACAACTTTCTATCTAGTTTGGGCTTTACCAAGGAGTAAAGTAGATTCCAACCTTTACTACAAGGTTGGAGGTGGCAACCCAGTGATGGTCCTACTATATGTAGATGATCTATTTGTAATAGGTATGGATGGGTTGATTGTTGATATGAAGAGAAATATTTCTCTTGACTTTGAAATGAAGGACTTGGGTATGATGCATTATTTTCTAGGCATGGAGGTGTGGAAAAATGCGGATGGAATCTCCCTCGAACAAGGGAAGTATGCAATAGAGATCCTGAAGAGGTTTGGGATGATGGACTGGAAGGCCATGACCACACTGATGGCATCGAACCTGAAGCTATTGAGTGATTCTTCATCAGAAGTGGTTGATGCTACAATGTATAGTTAGATGATTGGTTCCTTGATGTACCTGATGAACACGAGACCATATATTTGCTTTTCTATGAACACCTTGAGCCAGTTCCTGATAGATCCAAGACATGTTCACTTGATTGATGCAAAGCATATTCTGAGGTACCTGAGGGGTACAGTTGATTATGGACTCAAGTATGAGGCGATTCAGAATATTAACCTGGAGGGTTATGTTGATTCATATTGGGTAGGCAGTGCCATCAATAGGAAGAGAACTTCAGGGTGTTGCTTTAGTATGGGATCAGGTGTGATCTCTTGGTTTAGTAGGAAGCAATCCTGTGTGGCACTGAGTATTGCTGAAGCAGAGTATGTCGCAGCTTGTTCAGCTACTTGTGAGGCAGTATGGCTAAGGAAGCTATTGTCTAATTTATTTGATCTCTAGTTGGATGCTACTTGTATATATTGTGACAACCAGAGTTGTGTGAAATTTATGGAGAACCCTGTGTTCCATGACAAGTCGAAGCATATCAAGATCAAATATCACTATATCAGGGATATGGTGCAAAGGGGAGCAGAAAAGCTCTAGTATGTTGCGACAGATGAACAAATAGCTGATGTGTTGACAAAACCATTAGCTAGAGTGAAGTTTGAGTACTTTAGGGGGAAGCTTGGTGTTCTCCATATCGAGGTTCCTTCCAAGGGGAAGTGATGAGTCCGTGAGCCATTCTTACATGGTGAGAGGATTGGTTCCTTCCATGGTCAGATGTAAGGGCTGAGCCATTCTATCATGGTGAGAGGATTGGTTCCCTCCATGTCAAATATGAGTGCTGAGCCATTCTGATATGGCTGTAGGATTGGTTCCTACTTGATCAAATATAAGGGTTGTTTCCATTCTTGGAATGGAGGTTCCTGGTCAGTTACTAGGAATACTCAGTCTAGGACTGAGGGCCTTTCTGATACGACTGTAAGATGTAGTCTTACATGATCAGATGTGAGTGCATGGACATTCTAATGTGATTGAGGGATTGGTTCCCACTTTATCAGATATAAGGGCTGATGCCATTCTCTGGGAGAATGGAGGTACCTGGTCAGTTACTAGGAAATCTCACTCTGGGACTAACGGCCATTCTGATGTGACTATGGGATTTGTTCTCACATGATCAGATATGAGTGCTGGGCCATTCAGACGAGTAGGTTAGATGTAAGGGCTGGGCCATTCTGACAAGTAGGTCAAATGTAAGGGATAGGCCATTCTAATGAGTAGGTCAGATGTAAGGGTCATGCCATTCTGATGAGTAGGTTAGATGTAAGGGTTGGGCCATTCTGACAAGTAGGTTAGATGTAAGGGATGGGCCATTCTAACATGGTGAGAGGATGAGGTTCCTTCCATGGTTAGATGTAAGGGATAGGCCATTCTGACATGGTGAGGGGATTAATTTCCTCTCATGGTCATATGTGAGTGTTGGGAATGCCTTTCTGATGAGTCAAGGTCAGATGTAAGTGCTGGATGGGCCATTCCGACTTAGGGTCATATATAAGAGTTGAGAAAGACCTACATGGAGGCTAGGCCTACACCTAGCATGAAAAAGGGCTAGCTTTGTAGAACTTCCTGTGACGAGAAGAATCATGAGATAGAACCCATGATGATCTAGCAGCAATGATCCAGATCCATTGATGATCCAGATCCAGTGATGATGCTCCAGTGATGATCTAGATTGAGTGATGATCCAGATCCAGTGATGATGTTCCAGTGATGATCCAGATCCAGATGAAGATGACTTGAAGATGAATATGACGAGGACTCAAGGATGATCCATATGATACAGAGAAGAATACTTGTGTTGATAAATTGTGTCGAGAGAATACCTTCCTAGTTAAGAGGGAGTGTTGATGTAATTGTCACTTCGGAATGTATTCACTTATGTATCTTATGTATTGTACCCCAATGTTTATTCCGAGATGTGTCCATAATGTAATTGAGTCATGTCATGCCCCGATGTTTCGATCGGGAGTTTCTATAATGTAAACAAGTCATGTCAAGTCATTATGGGTAATCCTCCTATTGGTCAAGGGTTAAAGTCCCCATAGTTCCGTGGCACTAGGGTTGTTAGACTCACCTAGTGAAGTCGGCCCTACTAGGGTTTTGTCAAGTCAGGAATTAGTATAAATAGAGAGCTAGCCTCTCTATTTATAACACATGAACTCACACTCATTTGTAGCACATAGTTGAGGAAGAAGAAGACACTAGGGCTAGGAAGAAAGAGGTTACTGTTGTCGGGAGATCATCTTGTTGTTTTGGGGTTTTACTTTTGGTGCTGATTCTATCTCTGAATAAGTTGTGGGGTTTTCTCCATTTATGGTTTCCCTAAGGAAAAACACTGTGTTCATTATCTCTTTTGTTTGATTGATGTGCTTGTTATTCTATCAGTTAAAGATCCTAATATAATGCTAGCTTAATGTTAAAAATCTAACATTATTTTCTTTTCTAGTGCTTATACCATTACCAGTTGAACACCTAGTGTATAGTCTTAAGTATCCTAATTACTCAAGACTATTATTTTTCCATTATTAGCATCATTATCCTCATATGCACCCTATTCCTTGTTTCTAGGAGCTAATGCACTCTCATGCATGTTTTTTGGTCTAGTTGAGTCAATTCCTGTAATTTAGGATGCTACCTTGAGTTAACTAGCCTTGATTTCATCATTTGAGTTAGTATGAAATTTGATGAAAATTAACACTCAACTAAACACCTATTATGTTCTCTCCATCATTAGTTATCATCAGTTAAGTATCTAATATGCCTTCTTGGTCCACTTACTATCAGTTACACTTAGTTAACTGATCTGCTTCAGGAGTTATGACTGAAACCTATGTCTAGTGACATTTTCTATGTTATCTGTCCACATGTGTGGAGTTCAACAACTTCTTTATGGTCATGAATATATCCATTCGAGATGTATTATAAATGTAACATTATTGGTGAATAATAATCAGATGGAGTTTATACCAAATGAGTTTTATCTCTTATGTTTCTTCTTCATTATTTTCTCTCCATTATTCTATTTATCTCTATTGCAATTCTTATAGTTACATTTGATTCAAGATATTCTTGTGAAAATTCTTATATAGTATCATAGATACCAAGATTAGCATAGCTCATTTAGAATAAATTAATCTCCATGTAGATCTTCAAAGTGTTTGTTTTGTAGGTACAATTTCAACAACAAAATTTGAAAATCACAACCAACTTTGAAGAGGTACCACGACCTCTATACATAGTCTTAGAGAGTCTACCATAGATTTTTTGAGATTTATTTATGTGATATGAAATGGGTTTCTTGCAAAATTCCATTTGAGTTTCTAGTTTGAGAGATAAGTTTCGTTGAATATCTGAGGTTTGCAACAACTTGCGTCCATTTGTACCCTCTATTTGGGCTTGATATTTCAAAATCCAAAAAATCAGATAGGTCAAGTTCATTATATGATTTGAAATATCTATTCGATGTGTCAAATGGGTCTTTGACAAAATTTGATTCTGCCAACTGTAGCAGAAGTTCTGATTGAATTGGAAACATGCCATCAGTCACTTTTTTGAAATTTTATTTGAGCTTACATACATGATTTGATTTACAAGTACAACTTCTTGGATTCTAATTTATTCCTAAATTTTAAGAATAAATTATGGCAGAAATATTAACAAATTAGACACTTCGAATTGTTGCAAGTCTCCTTGTAGAGGCTCATTCTCCCTCTATTGCTTCCCATGAAGTGTTAGGACTATTAATCCTCCCTTGTCCAATTTGTTCATATGTCTAAATCGAGAGTCATGTTTAAATTGAGAGTCCATCCAGTCTATTTATAGTCATTAACACCATTGGGTCCACTTGGCCTAATTGGGGCACATGTTTCAGTTACTAAAGTGTGGGGAACACTAATTGAGGCTCACTGCCACTGATTGCACTTGATTGCATCAGTTTAGGAGCCTCCTAGACCAATCCCTACAATTTAGGAGCCACTAGGAGTGCCGAAACCAACCAAGGTCAGTTCAGTTTAGTTGATGATTGGTTAAGCTAAGTTAGGAGTCAGATACATTCAGTTCTAGTCCTCTACATTCAATTAGTGCTAGGTCTACTTGGCTGAACTCAGGAGGGGCGCATTTCTTACCTACCACAGTCAGTTAGCCTTATTCAACACTGAATGTAACACTTGAGTTGTGTTTTAGAACTCTGATGAACTCTAGTTATGGTTTAGACAAGGTTAGTTAACTATTGAGTCCTCCGATAGTGATTTAGACAAGGTCTTAGTTACCTACAGTCAAGTAGAGTCTAATCAATTCAAATTTCCTCATGTGGATTCAATTTGCTTGTGGATATTAAATCCATTTTACTTCATTGTAATTATCTATCTAATTACTCTTTTATTAATGAAAAGCATTCATAGCTGCAAGCCAATTTTGCACTGTTTCATTCTTCATTAACTGAGTAAATTGTGTGATCTATCTTGTGAGTGGCGTGTTTGTCCACAGATCTATGTGCTCAATTTAATATGGTATCAAAGCCTCAGTGGAAAAGGCACTTATCCTCCTCAAATCTCCTACTGGATAATTTTTTAGCAAAATTGCTCCTTCCAGCTCTGCACCAGAAGCAGAAGGTTTACCACTTAATACCACAAGTAAAGGAATTGTTGATCAATATTGATCAACTATGCTGGGTGTGATGAAAACCTAAAATGTGCAAGTTGTCAACTTTATGGTGCCCCTTTTGTGTTTTTTTGTAGGTACAACTTCGAATGGATTCATCAGTTCCTCTTCTCACCCTTTCCTCAAACTATTCAGAATGGACGAAGAAGATGATTTCATCTCTCATGAGACAAGGTCTCTGTCAGGTGTCTATTGGACTCAGTAAAGAGTTTTTTCGTGAGATTGACTGGCTAAATAAAAGTGATGGATATTTTGGAACAATAGCAATGGGTCTTTCTCATAGCTTGCGCTATCTCATTAGATCTATTGAAGACCCGAAGGAACTCTGGAAAAGATTAGACAGAACCTTTGGGGTGATTGATGAGGATCATAATAGAATTTTAGAGAGAATATCCAGCACCATAAGCACTCTTGAAGCAAAATTCTCAGCATTTACTCTCTCTGATGAAGTTGTTCAAGATGAAGAAGAAGCAGAAGCTTCTACACAGTCAATTCGAATTGAAGACAGTCTCCATGCAGTGACTCCTTCTCCTGATGCACCAAAAGTTTATGAGATATCTAATATCTCATCTACTCATATTGATGAAACAGAAGAATAAATTCAAATATCTGATATTTAATAAAAACACTGCTGCACTTCCATGCAAACATTCACCGGTGATTTTCCTTTGAATTCTGTGCAAAATTTACCAGTAATTGCTTTTGAAAGTGAAGAGAAATTTGATTTTTCTCCCTCTAATGTTGCTTTTGGTGTGCAAATATGTGATACCTTGGATATTTTGGAAGAAATATCAGATTACTAGAGTGATCCATTCGCTCCCCATGATCTATATTTTTCAGCAAATTCCTGCAGGATTGCATGCACCAAAATTCAGAATTTTGAAGAAGAAGAAAGTTGTGCATCCACCGTCTCGGTTAACCATTTATTTGAATATGATATTAACCTTATTGGATCTGATATGATCTTATTTATATATGATCTGATATTTTTTGGTTTAATATATCAAATTCATAATCTTTCAGTACTGCTTGTAGCTCTTCTCATCAACGATGTGAAGAAACAAGTACTGCAAGTCTCCTACAAAACTGCTACTGGGGATTTGATTCCATTTCACAGTTTTGGATCTGTTTTGAAATTTTTTAGATCTGATTTATTTTCTGATATGATATTATTTGGTTCATATTTTAAAATCCAAGAGCTTTCATTCATGCTTGTAGCTGCTCTCACCAATTCTAGTGTGAAAAATCAAGTACCGCACTTTCTCTTCAAAACTGTTGATGGGGATTTGGTGTTAGTTTCCTCATATGAGGTTGCTGATATTTTATTATGTGATTCATTAGCTATTTCAGAAGCTATATTAGACTATGTAGCTCAAGAATTTTCTCTCAACAGTCCCAGTGCTTCTCTACCATTGATCACATCCTCATCTCCTCACAGAACTAGTAAAGAGGAAGATTTTCTGCATCCACCTGAACACTTGCTCCTAACACTTGGGGCAGTTATTACCACTCATGGTTTTCTGTTAATGGCTGAAACATATCAGTTTCTTGAGATTTTCTCACATGTTCTGAATGCTGAAGAAACTTTTCTCACTTATTAGTTGACTTCGATTGCTCTACATGGGTCCAGTCTTCATCTGACAACTGTCTATAATTCTGATTTAGTTGAGCATATAATTATTCTTCCAAAGAGGAATATTTCTTTAGACATAATGATGGAGAGGTTCACATGCTAGGCCCCAGGACACTTGTGCACAGAAGAACCAGATTGATCGTGATTCTACCTGCTTAATTAGAGGGGGGGATTTTTTCCCATGTGGTTTTTCCCCAGCACCTTGTTTTTGAGTAGTTACTTTACTTTACTTGATGTAATGGGTGACCTATGGTCTTAGTTACCATGGCCCATAGATTTTCCAAGTTAGCATTCCGGGGGGGTGTTAGGATTATTAATCCTCCCTTGTCCAATTTGGTCATCTATCTAAATCGGGAGTCATGTCTAAATCGGGAGTCCATCCAATCTATTTATAGTCAATAACACCATTGAGTCCACTTGTCCTAATTGGGGCACATGTTTCAGTTACTAAAGTGTGGGGAACACTAATTGAGGCTCACTGCCACTGATTGCACTTGATTGCATCAGTTCAGGAGCCTCCTAGACCAATCCCTACAATTTAGGAGCCACTGGGAGTGCCGAAACCAACCAAGGTCAGTTCAGTTTAGTTGGTGACTGGTTAACCTAAGTTAGGAATCAGTTACATTCAATTCTAGTCCTCTACATTCAATTAGCACTAGGTTTACTTGATTGAACCCAGGAGGGGTACATTTCTCACCTACCACAGTTAGTTAACCTTATTCAACATTGAATGTAACACTTGAGTTGTGTTTTAGAACTTTGATGAACTCTGGTTATGGTTTAGACAAGGTCAGTTAACTATTGAGTCCTCCAATAGTGATTTAGACAAGGTCTTAGTTACCTATAGTCAAGTAGAGTCTAATCAATTCAAATTTCCTCATGTGGATTCGAATTGCTTGTGGCTATTAAAGCCATTGTACCTCATTATAATTATCTATATAATTACTCTTTGATTAATGAAAAGCGTACACAGCTGCAAGCCAATTTTGCACTGTTTCATTCTTCAATAACTGAGTAAATTGTGTGATCTATCTTGTGAGTTGTGTTTTTGTCCACAGATCTATGTGCTCAATTTAATACGAAGAAGATATCTGATATTCCATTATTGATGAAGAACTCACCTTCCATATCTCATCATTGTTCTCACATTCTTCCAATTTGAATCTTGAATATAATATGTTAGTTGTTAATGATATTGTGCATACTTTACTAGATTATGGAGCAATATTTTATTAGTTGGATGTTTTAGAGACTAGATCACAGTTTGCAGTTATTGGATGCACCCTCATTCTCATTGTTTCTTTGCTTCATATATATTCCTCTATGTTGACTGGCCCAGTTCATTCAATATCTACTAAATATTGATAACACATTGCCATTGGTTTGGAAAACTTGGGACACTTTTTCCACCTCATGCTTGTAGATGATATAAACTTTGGTTCAAAGTTTCAATATCATCAAGTCTCATTTGGACACAATTTCACCTTGCTTGGTTTAAAGATCAAGTTAAATATATTAATCTTGCACATTGATCTAGGGACTAAACATCAGTCTCATTAAAGATTAATCAACAAATAACTCATGAAATGGTGTAATCAGTCTACAGAATGAGTAGCCACTCTGTATAATCAGATGAAAAAGAATGATAATACAATACAATGTCACGCTACAAGCATGACTGAATGAGAAATTCGAATCCTCAAGGAGGTCATTCGAATTGAATGAGTGAGTCTAGCTTAACTAAATGTAAGCCATAGTCAACACTCCAGTTAACCATTGATCAAAACCCTAATTGACTCAACTGAGCCCTAACTAAAGTTAGAGTGCAATAAATGACTGAGTCTCAACTAAAAGAGATCAGACACATGTCATAGCAAGCCAACCATCAAGTGCTAGCTCTTCAATGACTCCAATGAACCCCGATGAGGTTAACTGAAGTTGAACTGAACATCAAAGGTTGGTGGAGGCACCCCTGTTGACTCCAGTTCATTAATTAATCATTAAATAATAAATTAAATGAAAGGAGGTACCTTCACTGCCCTATTTAACTAATTGTAACCATAAGTTAGCAATTAGGTGCATTAATATCACTCAGATCACCCCCAGAGTTCTCTAGTTATCCTCCTTGAATGTAGGAGAAGGCTAAGTTAGCCTCCTTGACTGAAGGTAGATGTGGGTGTGACTGGATGATGTCAATTAATGCTCCACTGATGTCAATTTATGTCAATAATACTTAGGATAGTGGTTTAACTAGGCCAATTTGACCAAAAAGAGTCTGTATGGTGGTAAATGTCTCCAACACCCCCCCTTAAGCTATACTCAGGAGGAGTTAGAAAACACAAATGCATAAAAATGCTAGGGCCTCATAAAATAAGGCCATAGGTCACCCTGTACAATGCTGAAACTAAAACAATGCTCAAAACAAACTAAGTGAGGAAAAGAGGGAAAACCTAGTGAGAAAAACCCCCCCTCAAGCTGAACACTGAAAGTAGTCTAAATCACCCTGATGAACTCACCCCCAACAGTGAATGGAGGTAAGTGAAATTCTTTTCTAAAAATCTCTTGGTGAAGATGTATGTAATTTTCTCATCAGTCGACCAGTATTGTAGGATGATGGTCCTGTCATGCACTAGCTCCCTGATGTAGTGCATGTGGATATCTACATGCTTGGTCCTCTGCCTGGTAACTGGATATGTGGATATCTTAATAGCACTTTAATTGTCACAAAAGAGGATAGTGGACAAATTACTACCAAGATCAAACTCTGAAATAATGCCTTGCAAGCATTCACCGCTCCTCAATACTCGGCCTCTACTGAAGATAGTGCTATGGCAGCCTGATTTTTGCTTGACCATAAAATGGGGCCACCACCAAACATGAATACATATCTAGAATTATACTTTCTATCAATAGAATCACCCACCCAATCAGAGACTGTGTATCCAACCAGCTCTAGCTCGGAGTCTGCAGCATAGTGAATGCCGTAGGTCCTAGTTCCATGAATATACTGGAGGATCCTCTTGGTTGCCTTCCTATGAATTCCATGAGGATTTTTCATATATATTGATACATCATTCATGGCATAACATATATCAGGCTAATAATGTGTCAAGTATAACAAGCTACCAATCAGTTGTCAATAGATAGTGCAGTCCATGGGAGGTGTGCTTTTTCCTTCTTCAAGGCTGATCCCTGAAAGGAAAGGGAATGGTGCAGGCCCACAATCAGCCATGTTAAACTTGACTAATAGTTCTGAAATTTATTTTTATTGAGTGACCATAATCCCATCAGAATGTTTCTCAATTTCGAGCCCCAAAAATTGTTTTAGAAGCCCCAAATCACTCATTTCAAAGGCATTGTAGAGAGCAATTTTAATGGCTGAAATGGAGGCAACTATGCTACCTGTGATTAGTAAGTCATAAAAATATAAAACAATTATAATTATATGACCATAATACTACTTTAAATACGCATTTGTATCTGATCTACACCTTTGAAAGTTTTGCGAGAGAAGGAAGGCATCCATCTTCGAACACCACTCTCTTGCGGCATGTTTTAACCTGTATAGTGACTTCTTTAGCTTGAAAAACAAATATGGATCAGGGATGTAGCCCTCAATATGATTCATGTATATATCCTCATGAATATCTCCATGCATAAATGTTGACTTAACATCCATATGATGCACTTCCCAGTGCTTAGATGTTGAAATTGCCAAAGCTAGGTGAATGGAGTCCATTTTTGCAACCAGTGCAAAGATCTCATGGTAGTCCACACCTTGGACCTAAGAGAAGCCTTTTTCCACCATAATTTCCTTATATTTTTAGTTTCTTCCATCAGTGGCAACCTTTTTCTGAAACACCCACTTGCATTGAACCAATTTCCTTCCCGGAGGAAGAGAAGCTAGCTCCCAAGTAGTGTTTTTCTGAAGAGAATTCATCTCTTCATCCATGGAAACTTGCCATCTCAGATCCTTTAAATAATGATAGTAAGATTTTGGATCTGAACTAATCATCAAATAGAAATTTTTAGATATAAAATTATCAGAACAAGAGAGCGCAATACCTGCTCTTTGGAAATCAGACCAGGTTCTCCTTGGATCATCCGGATTTCCAATGTTGTCTCCTGCGGAGGAGAGTGTTTGTCGGGCCCATGTAGGAAGATGATTTTTCACTTCAGGTTCTAATTCAAAATATAATTATTGTTTCACACTGACATCAGAAATCATAGGATCCAAATCAGGGCCATCACCCCCAATTTCATCATCCAAATATTCAGTAGAGTAGGAAGGAAATTCAGCAGTTTTCTCCTTCACTAGTTCCACCTCCTGAAGACGCTCATTGAACTTGAAAATTCTCTTGATGATGATCTGTTTGGTATTGATATCCAACAGCTTGAAACCTTTAGATTCATCAGGATACCCAATAAATAGGAATTCTATGCTTTGCATTTACAAAGCCCTTCTTTTATCAAGCAGAATCCGGGCCCATGCAGTGGACCCAAGCACCCGTAGGTTCGACATATCCAGCTTGTGTCTGAAGTATGCTTAGAAATGGGTCTTCCCTTTCATGGATGAGTGTGGAAACCTATTCTGAATTTATTCTATAGCATGCATGGCCTCAGCCCACAAATTTGCAGCAAGCTTCTTTGATTCCAACATACAGGTGGTCATCTCCTTGAGAGACCGATTCTTCCTTTCCGCTACTCCGTTTTGCTGGGGAGTGTAGGGAATTGAATGTTGGAATTGAATAACAATTTGGGATAATATGTGCAGAAACTCATTACTGACATACTCCCCTCCATTATCAGATCTCAATATCTTGATCTTAATCCCAGATGCATTTTCGATCAAGGCCTTCAATTCAGAAAATTTTTCACATACTTCAGACTTCTTTTTGAGAAAGAAGACCCATGTGTACCTTGAAAAATCATTAATAAAAGTAATAATACACCTTTATCCATTCATGGATGTGACAGGAATTGGACAGCTGATATCATAATGTATCAGCCCCAATATGCATGTAGCTCAGTTTGCCTTCCCCCGATCGAACTTGTGCTCAGGGTGTTTTCCAATCACACAGCCCTTGCAAATTCCCGTGGTTTCCTTGATGACTGGGAGACCTTCAACCATGGATTTTTTCTGTAATTTCTACAAATATTTAAAATTAATATGGCCAAACCTCTCATTACACATCCTACTAACCTCATTTCCATGAGTTAGCAGAGTGGTGGGCTACATCCACAACAAAGTCAGAGAACTCATAGGGTTTTGCATGATGGTTTGCAAGGCCTTTAGCAATGAGTTTCCCGGATGCAATTTATGTTATCTCAACATAATTTGGCCTGAAATAAACTCTCTTATGCACTCCTATATGTGTCATATGATAGACAATAAGGATATTTGATGCCAGAGACGGTACATACAAAACATTTGAAAAAAAAGCCATTTTAAAGATCAACAGTACCTTGTCCTTCTGAAATGATGGTGGATTCATCTCCCATGGGGATGGGGATGGATTTACTGGTCTCCAAGGATGAAAAGGAGTCTATTTCAACCATCATGTGGTTCAAAGCTCTAGAATCAATCAAGAGTTCTTTGGACTTTGAAGTGCTTTCCATGAGGGCATGACCTTTTTCATGTTGTGGTTCCCGATCTTGATGATCTCTCCTCTGAAAGCTCTCCGAAAGATTGATGTGATTTCTCTCAAGGAGAGAGGTTGATTCATCAAGATTATTCTTCATGCAGGCATGTTTAGGGTGGAATCCCTTCCTGCAATAAGAACACTTGACTTTTTCCTTGCCATGGTTCCCTTTTCCTTTGTTCTTCCTTGAGCCGGAAGACTCATCATGCTGTTGGTTTTCAACTCTAGGTTTAAGAGCATCAAATTTAGTTTTTGGGTTCTTCTACTACTTTCCTTACCCTTTAGATTTTTGGTCCTTGAGACATGGAGGGCTTGATCACGGGAAGATCTGATGATCCCCATCTGGACAAGCTTGTCATCTTCACTTGTTAGGGACTCAATGAAGGCATTGAGTGTAGGCATCTTCCATCCAAGGGTTGTGAGCTTCCACGCACAAAATGTAGAAACAAAAAATGAATAATCAACCCCAAGCTTGGAGAGTACGGTGAGGATGAGATGATCATACTCCTTCTCCACTTTGCATAGCTTCAAGAGTAAAATAGTATGCTTGAACTTTGTGAAAAAGTCATTCAGAGTCTCGAAATTGGAGGGTTGGAGAGACATTGATTCATTTTTGAGCTGGTAAACTCTCAAGTCATCATGCTTTCCATATATAGTTTCCAATTTGTCCCATATTTCTTTTGGAGTATTCAATCCCACAAGATGGAAAAGAAGATCCTGGGAAATAGAGAGGCACAAGAAACCGAAGGATTCATCCTTCTTGTTCAAGAATCTTGATTTTTCTATGTCTGAATCGAGCTCATATTTAGTGTCCATGGTGACTCTAAAGAGTACTCTGGAGTGCAGCTGAATCTCCATATCACCTTTCCATGAGTGGAAATTGTATGGAGTCAAAATATCTACTGAGGAGGCCATCTGGATCTGCTGCAGCGAATGCTTCACCTGTAGAAAATGTGAAAATCAAAACATAAAGGGCAATGTAAGGTCAGACAGCCTGCACATTTTAGGATTTCATCACACCCAGCATAGTCAATCAAGCAAGCTTGATCAACAAGCTTTTTACTTGCAGTATTAAGTGGTAAGCCTTGGCTTCTGGTGCAGTGCTAGATTTTTGAGCTATTGCTCAATTTTCATGCAGAAATCTATCAAAAAGCTTGTTTTTGAGAGATAGACCTTCATCCCGCCATGAGATCTGATACCATATTAATCTTGCACATTGATCTAGGGACTAAACATCATTCTCATCAAATAATAATCAACAAATAACTCATGAAATGGTGTAATAGGTCTACAAAATGAGTAGTCGCTCTGTATAATCAGATGAAAAGAATGATAATACAATACAATGTCATGCTACAAGAATGAATGAATTAGCAATTGGAACCCTCAAGGAGGTCATTCGAATTGAATGAGTGAGTCTAGCTTAACTGAATGTAAGCCATAGTCAACACTCCAGTTAACCACTGATCAAAACCCTAATTGACTCAACTGAGCCCTAACTAAAGTCATAGTGCAATAAATGACTAAGTCTCAACTGAAAGAGATCAGACACATGTCATAGAAAGCCAACCATCAAGTGCTAGCACTTCAATGACTCCAATGAACCTCGATGAGGTTAACTAAAGTTGAACTGAACATCAGAAGTTGGTGGAGGCGCCCCTGTTGACTCCAGTTCTTTAATTAATCATTATATAATCAATTAAATGAATGGAGGCACCTTCATTGCCTTGTTTAACTGATTGTAACCATCAGTTAGCAATTAGGTGCATTAATATCACTCAGATCACCCCCAAAGTGCTCCAGTTAGCCTCCCTGAATGTAGGAGAAGGATAAGTTAGCCTCCTTGACTGAAGGTAGGCATGGGTGTGACTAGATGATGTCAATTAATGCTCCACTAATGTCAATTTATGTCAATAATACTTGGGAAAGTGGTTGAACTAGGCCAATTTGACCAAAAAGAGTGTGTATGGTGGTAAATGTCTCCAACAAAATGAGCACCTCCTTTTTCTCTTTTGTCAAATTATCTCAAATGATCTACATGGTCCCATAATCTATTATGCAATTATCTATGTTCCTAATGAAGTTGAGCATATTTATCTTCTTCCCAAGAATAAGATTCCTCCATACATCTAATCAAGTTCACACCTACTTGGATTTAGAGGAGTTTATTTCTGGTGTACCTCATGTCCATTTTTTAGGAAGGATTTTTCCCATGTGGTTTTTCCTTTTTCCTCAGTTTACATGGATGAATAATGTAAAGGGTGACCTTAGCCTTTGTTGTTGGACCCTAATCTCCTTTTTATTTTTCACATAAGTCAGGATTAAGGGGGGGTGTTGGAATATTCAAAACATACATGCATTAGCCTTAATGATTTATTTGATTTCTAGTGCATATACCATTACCATTTGACCACCTAATGTATAGTCCTAAGTATCATAATCAATATAGACTATTATTTTTCCATTATCAGCCTCATTATCTCATATGCACCCTCTTCCTTGTTTCTAGCCTTGATTTCATCACCTGAGTTAGTTTGAGCTTCGATGACCACTAAAACTCAATTGAACACCTCATATGTGCCCTCCATCATTAGTTATCATTAGTTAAGTAGCTAGCATGCCTTCTTGGCCCACCTACTATCAGTTACACTTAGTTAACCGATCTATTCAGGATTTATGACTGGAAACAATGTCTAGTGATTTTTTCTATGTTATCTAAGCCTACCACATGTTTGGAGTTGAACTGCCTCTTTAGTATCATGAATATTTCCTTTGGTGATGTATTATAAATGTATCCTAATTCACTAAATAATAATCAAATGGATTTTATACCAATTGATTCTTCCCTCTTATGTTTCTACTTCATTATTTTCTCTCCATTATTATGTTTATCTATATTATAATTCTTGCGAGGTTACATTTGATTCAAGATATTCCAGTGAAAATTCTTATACTGTGGCTTCATTCTAGATTTTGACTTTCAACTTCTGAGTGAAAGGGTTGTAGTTTCCAATTTATATGTAAATAACTGAAGTTCTGATATCAATGTTAGTGTAACAAAGGTATTTGGTAATATTGTTGTTTGGCCAGTTCCAACTTCAGTAGTCTGATGTGATGGCGTTGGGATTAACATGTTATTGTGAATGGATCATTATACTAGTGTTAATGTCGTGAGGTTGACACCATGGTACTAATGTTGGGATCGACATGACCATTGTGAATAAATTTATGTATTATGCTGATGTCCGATCTCCAATGACATAAGAACCGAGTTTTGAGATCGGAACATCAGTATCGGTAAGGTAATTTAGTTATGTTTCGCTAGTGTTTCAATTTCTGACTCAGAATGCTAGAAATATTAGAAAGGAATGGTATAGTTAGGAAGGGAACAATAATTCATTGAGACTGTTAATAATTTAAAATTATTACCTCATTAACTATTTTAATCAATAACTAACCATTGTAACCTATAATTAGCTACGCTTCCACAACTGTGAGTTGATTGGGACTCAGATTTAATTGTTTAAATAATTTCAAATTAATTTTCATATATGTCATGTCCCCAGGCCTCAGACCGGCGTAGAGGACGCGACACAGGCTTTATCAGATCGAGCTAACCACCCCATGAACATGTACAGGCTTAAAAATTGCATAAAATAGAATGCTTAAACAAATTTGAACTAAAATATGCACACAGGATTATTCATCATGCACTGATGAATTTAATCCTCATTCACAGTGGAAACCAATAGCAGTCATACATGCATGTATTCATTTAACATGTTCATCAATTCCATTAACAGAAATTAAGACTGCAGAAGTAAAATGGAGAAAATCACTTATCTTATGATGAACTCAAGCCGCAACCAACTACGTCGCTGCAATGTTCCAACCAACCATAGGCCAACGTGCTCCTTAATCTCTCAGAAACGCTGCCACCCCCGAGCTGGGCATGATTCTCCAAGTAATAAGGGAACTAGCAAGCTTACACATAGCCAGGGATATACAAAACACAGCCAAGCCAACACAGTTGGGTTTATCAGGCCATTAAGGAGCTGGAGAATGCAAATTGCTAAGCTGGTGAGCTCATTACAGAGCCAAGAACACCTACACCAGAACTAGCCTGACCTCTAAAACACCCAAACACACCCAACACAAGCAATCAGTCCCTTCTCTGCTACACATTCCCTCAGGCCCTGCATTCCCTTCCAGTGCTATTCAGGGGTGATGGAGAAGAAGGCCAGCCCTCTAGCTCTGTCTGTGTGGTTTCCAGCCACCAAGTTTATCAAACAAATCTAAGCCAACATCTCTACTCCTCTCACAGTCCGAAGACCAAACATTGCACTCCGACAATTCATTTAACTGTCATAGCTTAAACAGGGAAAAACGAATCTCAAGTGACATACAACAAATTCCCAAATGCAGCAGCAACACACTTATAGTAGGGGAAAATCAATAGTCCGTTCAAGGAAATTGAGCCACGGGAAGACTCACATAGACCACGCTGGAAATGAATTTACAAACTCTCGGCTTGGGTGTGAGTAACAATCAATGCAGAACCCACAATTCGACCCATGGGGAAAGGATTCAGCCACATCATTCACAAATCCGTGGAGGAAAAGGCATGGGTAAAAACTAGGAAGATTCCTATGCGTGGAAAGAAATAACGGACTGGAAATGGTGGAAAACGAACAGAGCGCAGAGGGGACGTGAAATTGGGTGTGTGTGAGTGTTCAGCAAACTCGTGGAGCCAAGAAAATGTCTGTGTGAGACCAAAAATGCCAAGAGCCTGTGCGTGAGGAGAAAGAAAACTAACAAAATCGTGGGGAGAGTAGAATTTTCCTGCGTGAGTGAAGTCAATAGGGGTGGAGTGTGTGTGGAGGCATGGACTGATAGTCCTGCCACCCCACTCCCAAAACAATTAACTGCCATAACTTCCCTCAGCTACCAGCATAAATTATTAACTGAAGGTGGTTGGGATAAAACAAAAGAATATGACACATGGGTTTTTCCCCCCTTTGGATCAAGGTTTGACAAATTCCCCCCCACATCCTTATCCTTGGGAAAATCATGCCCCATTCGATTTAGTTGCCGCGATCGTAGCTGGTTGTGTTCATTTTAATTATAGATGCATATTTACATGATGACCAACATAATATATGCCGCATGCCCCGGTATACCATCGGTGACAAATTTAAATCCAAGACATAGCATAACCAATCAATGGTGGGGCCTTGGCCTTTAACTCCACACCATGATCATTTACAATATACACATCATATGCATCTAATGTAACGGGGTCAAAACCGGGGAATTACAATATAATTTTAATCTATTAATTGATAAGCTTCTGCTATGAAGCATTTAATATGCTTCAATATTATATATTGGTTATAGAGCCTTTATAGTGCTATGTGTGTTTCGGTACAAATTGGTATCTATGTGGTTGTGTAACGCGTGGATGCATTACAAACCATCTGTAATCACTACATAGGTCCCCTTTAGATTAGGACAACATAGTATAGTTTCGGTCATACCTATCTTGTGATACTTCCATATTATCCTTTTCTCTTTTAATGATCGCTTCCATTTATTGGATATTCTCATTCTCATACAATTTCCTATCTACTAGGTTTGACCATGATAAGGTGTGGAACAATTTCTACCACACATGCCTCAAAAGGTGACATCCTCATGGTAGAGTGACAACTTTTATTATAAGAAAACTCTATTAAGTGTATATATATTCCCAACTACAATGTTTTTCATAGGTATACATCTGTAACATACCTTTTATAATCATATTCACTCTTTATGTCTATCCACCAGTTTCTAGTTGGTATGCAGTGCTAAGGTTTATGTGTGTTCCGAACTCTTTAAAAAATGATTTCCAAAATGAGGAGGTGAAATGAGGATCCTTTTCAAATATGATTTCCTTAGGAATCCGTTGAATTCAAAAAACTTCTTTCAAACATATATGGGCTATTTCTAATGTCGTGGATTGAATCTTCATGGGTATGGAATGTGTTGATTTTGTTAATCGATATACTACAACAAAAATGGCACCGTGCCCCTTATTATTTTTTGCAAGTCCTATGATAAAATCCATACTTATAGATTCCAAATTCAAACAAGGGATTGATAAAGGTTGAAAAACATCAAGAATTCTACATTGTTCAAAAATTTTAGTTGTTGGCAAGAAAAGCATTTTTGTACATATTTTTGTATGTCCCTAGGATAGAAAAATTCTTCTTAACTAATAAATATGTATTAAAGAATCCATGATGACCTGCTATAGGTATGTCATGAGAGTTTTTCATAATCCTATTTTTAATATCAAGGATATTGAGATTGTAGAACCTACTTTTATGATATATTAATCCATTATTTCCTAAAACATAATTCATAGAATTTTCCATGAGATGAGTATTATTTTATGGGCTAATTAAGTATCAATAGATTTCTTCAAAGTGTGGATAATTAGGAAAATGTTCCTTAATTATTTGTCCCAATTAGGTTTAGATCAAAGAGAGAGCATTTGCACGAATAGAAATTCTACTAAAGGCATATGCCACTTTATTATCTTTACCTAGAATATATTTTATATCAGAATAGTATTCTAATATCAATTCCATCCATTAACATTGTTTTGTATTGAGTTGAGGTTGTTGAAAAAGGTACTGAAAACTTCGATGATATTTTTTTCAAATAAACTCATTTTTTAATATATGGTGTCTACAAAAGTTTAAAGCATGTATAATGGCTCATAATTCTAAGTCATGAATAATATAGTTTTCCTCTTCCTTTGATATATTTTTTTTGTGACTCATAACATATCACTAGGTATTCTTACATAAACACACCACCTATTCTCATATTGCAACAATCTTTTATCACTACATAGGTTCCCTTTAGATTAATAATGTATAGTATAGTTGTGATTATATTTATCCCTACATAGGTCCCCTTTATATTAAGAATGTATAGTATAGTTGTGGTTGTGCCTATCTTGTGTTACTTTCATATTACCATTTTCTCTTTTAATTATTGCTTCTATTTCTTAGATATTTTCATTCTCATACCATTCCTATGAATTAGGTTTGACATTGATAATATGTGGCACAATTTATACCATACATGCCTCAAAAGGTGACATCTTGATGGTAGAATGATAACTTTGATTATAAGAAAACTTCATTAAGTGTATATATTCTTCTCAACTACTAGGTTTTCATAGCTATACATATCTAGCATACCTTTTATAATCCTATTCACTCTTTATGTGTGCACGCTAATTTCTAGTGGTATGTAGTGCAAAGGTTTATGTGTGTTCCTAACTCTTTAAAAAATCATTTCCAGAATGAGGATCCCTGTCAAAGACTATTTCCTTAGAAAGCCTATAAATTCAAAAAACTTCTTTAAAAATATATATGGGATATTTCTAACATCGTGGATTTAATTTTCATGATATGAAATGTGCCATTTTTGTTAATCAATTTACTACAACTAAAATGGTATCATGCCCCTTATTATTTTTTGGAAGTCATGTGATGAAATCCATACTTATAGATTCCCACTTCCAACTTCCAACTATTGATAAAGGATTTAAAAGTCCAAGAATTCTACATTATTCAAACTTTTTAGTTGTTGGCGAGGAACGCATTTTTGTACATATTCTCATATGTCCCTTTTCATTCTAGGACAAAAAAACTTCTTAGTTAATAAATATGTATTATGAATCCATGACGACATGATCTAGGTACATCATGAAATCCTATTTTTAATGGAGCTGTCTAACTAGGGGACTTTTTTACTTTCAAGTTGATTTTATGCCAGAATCCGGTCAATTTAATTTGCAAAATCTATAATTTATGTTGTTTGTTGAGTGATTTTAAGCTCAAAAATGAAATTATGTGATAGGAAAACCCCTAAGCACCCACACTCTGTAAGATCTAACAGTGCTTCTAAAAGTTTTGAAAATTCCGTGAAGATTCATGGCAAAAAACTGGTAAAAACCAGTCGAAAATAGAGCTCAAAAGTCCCCTCTTTACACAACTCGATTTTTAATATCAAGAATAACAGGATTGCGAAGCCTACTTTTCTGATATATTAATCCTGTTATTTCCTAAAAGATAATTCATATAATTATCCATGGGATGAGTATTATTATATAGGCTATTTAAATATTGATATATTTCTTCAAAGTGAGGATCATTAGGAAAATATCCCTTAATTATTTCTTCAATTATGTTTAGATCAAAGAGATAGAATTTGCACAATTACAACTACTAAGGGCATATGCTACTTTATTCTCTTTACCTAGAATATTTTTTATATCAAAATTGTATTTTAATATCGATTCCATCCATTGACATTGTTTTGAGTTGAGGTTGTTGAAAAAGGCACTGCAAACTTCGATGATCTTTTTTTGAAATGAACTATTTTTCTAATAGATGGTGTCTCCAAATTTTTTAAGCATGTATAATGTCTAGTAATTCTATCCCATGAATAAGATAATTTGCCTCGGAATTTAATAATTTTCCTGACTCATAACATATCCCTAGGTCTTCTTCCATCAACACACCACCTATTCTCGTATTGCAAGCATGTTATAACTATATAGGTCCCCTTTAGATTACAGATGCATAGTATAGTTATGGTTGTACCTATCTTGTGCTACTTTAATATTACCTATTTCTCTTTTAATTATCACTTCCATTTCTTGTATATTCGAATTCTCATGCCATTTCCTATGAACTAGGTTTGATGATGATAAGGTGTGGCACAATTTATGCCATACACACCTCAAAAGGTAACATATTGATGGTAGAATGACAACTTTTATTATAAGAAAACTCTATTAAGTATATATATTCTTCCCAACTATTAGGTTTTTCATAGATATACATCTGTAACATCCCTTCCATAATCCTATTCACTCTTTATGTTTTCCCGCTAGTTTCTAGGTGGTATGCAGTGCTAAGGTTTATGTGTGTTCCCAATTATTTAAAAAATGATTTCCAAAATGTGGAGGTGAAATTAGGATCCCTGTTAATGACTATTTCCTTAGGAATCCTAAAATTCAAAAAACTTATTTAAAAAATATATAGGCTATTTCTAATGTCATGGATTGAATCTTTGGGTATGGATCGTGCCATTTTTGTTAATATATCTATCACAACTAAAATGGTATCAAGACCCTTATTATTTTTTGGAATTATTGGCCCTAGGAAAATATAACATAATTTTGGTCGGAAAAATGAAGATTTTGGTCACAAGACAAGTAAAGATCATGAGGGAAGAGGTTGTGACAAAAGAGGAGAAGAGAAAGTCAAAACAAGGAGCTCGACATAGTTTTAGGTAAGATATAGTTAGAATAATAGTCTAATTTGGGAACAAAGTATGATTGTAAATTGGGTTGAAAGTTCCTATATTAATGTAACAGGATTTTTTGAGTTAGTAGAACAACCTGTCAACTGATAGTTAAGAAACAATAGACAGGTAAAACAAGAATTGTAAAAATCTTATAAGGTCGATCTGATATGTGTGTAGAGGACCTAAAAGAAGAATAAGATAAGAGAGGAGAGGACCAAAGAGAGATAAAAATATAAACCTGAGAGCATGAGATGAGTATAGACTTCGTTGACTGTAAAGAAGATCTAGAGAAGAGTCTGGAGTCTGTGTGCACAGACCAAATCCGTTTAACAATTACTCATGATAGATGAATAGAACCTTTATGGTTTTCCCATATGGGTTTCCATGTTAAACATGTGTCTTTGTGTATTTGATATATGTGTTTTGATATGAATGAACTTTTACAAGTTTTTTGAATATCTAATGGTATAATAGTATGGAATGTTGATTAATGTGTGTTAGACTCTATATATCTTACATGCTTTCTATGTGAATCGAAATATCAATATGATTTATACTCTGATATATGTGTGATGACGAAAGTCCATTTATTGGTGTCCATCGAGTGGCCTGACGAAGCCATGAAAAGAAAATCCCCTTCCATAGCTACAGAAACCTAGTTCTAGTAGTCCCCATAGATATCTTGGGTGAGACCTCACTTGCACCACAGGTGTTTCCAACGAAGTTATACTCTGTCAGTCCGATATTTTAGGCTTTGTTAATAGACAGGGAAGTCTGAACCTAGGTCAGTATTGTTACGAAAAATATATCATATGGATTGGGGTCTACCAGAACTATTATAGCTCAAAATGACACATCTCTTCCTGTGACCACTTTCCCATGATTTCGTCGCATGTCGACACTTCCATGATGACACTTCATGAAAGTCACAGAAAAAACACCTATATTGGAGGACCCATATATACATATTTGTATATTTTTTTGACCTCTTTTTTGTACCATTGGAAAGGTATTTGATATAGCTAAAACTTTCTAGAAGACACCAAAGTCTAAAAAATACCAAAAGTACCCTAAAAATGAGATTTTTTATGCATACACGAGTTTCCTTAAGGAAACCCGCGTGTTGTACGCTACTTGTCTATATAATACTCATGTGTCCCCTAAAAACACAACTATTAGCACTGCAACTTGTGTTTCATACGTGACTATTTACATTGCAACCCGTGTGTACCTCCTATACACGCAACTGATGTCTCTGCAACCCGTGTGTTCATGTTAAAAAATATGTTTTTCAAAATTCGGGTAGTTTGCGGGGTTATGCAACTAACTCATTCAGTTGCAACTAATTTGTCTTCAACCCTATATCTTTAGAAGCATATAGATAGAGGTAGGGAGCTCCATGGGAGAGGACTTGAACCTTTGCATCATTACGCTAGCGGAATTGGGACTCTCTTTGCCCACACCTTTTCCCTAGAAGTTTTCTCCTTGTGTTGCAGATCTTGGAGGCTAAGTTCCTTGGAGAAGAGAAGCAACAGAACTAGATCAAGCTTTTGTGAGGTNGGTATATTTGTACTTGTTTTCAAGATTAATAAAGATGTGATGTCCTTCTTCTTCCCAAATCATTGTTCAATGTGTGATTGAATCTATGTTTATGATCATATGAATGATGTTAGTCAGATCATTACTTCATGTTTATTTGATTATCATTGTTTTATATGTGGTCATATTGGTTTGAGGAAGGTATAATTATTTTTGCAGGTCTCTTGAAGCAAGAAGAGGATTGAATATTGGCTGCTTGGATCAACCTTCGTTTGGATAAGGTATGAACCATTATAATCTATGAATTTTGTTTATATTTGCTTGCAAAACCATATGCGTCTCTCTTTGATGGCCTCTTAAACCCTAGCCATAGGAAACTTTCCTTTACAACAGCAATAGAAAGGATGACACCATAAATAAACCCATTTCCAAGCATGCTAAATATACAAGTTATTGGAGTCATTATCCATCCCACACATATTTATTTGGTCAATTTTTCCTAATTATCCACTTATCCTAAGTTATTAACTTGAATTACTGACATTAGCATCAACACCAGCACACTCCTTCAATCAGGGAGGCCAACTAATCCTTCTCCTTCAATCAGGGAGGCTAACTAAGATTCCTCCTTCAATTAAGGAGCAATTATGGGATGATATTCATGACCTAAGTGCCCCAATTTAGTTAAATTATGGTTATTCCACCTACTTTCATTTAATCTACAGTTGCATGGGAGCATCTATCACTATTTTTTTTTATTTTTGGTAATTTCCAGTTAATTAGAGTGATTTAAGGTGCCTCCAACTACCTCTGGTGAATCAGTTCAGTTCCGTTCACTTGATCTCACCTAACTGAATTCATATATGTGCCCCACCTACTCTTTGACATGCATTTGAATTATATTCAGTTAGAATCAATCATTACTACCTCTGATTTAGTTAGGTTCAATTAGAGTCATTTATGGTTGTGATTAGTGATTAATTGATGTGCTTAGTGTGGCTAACTAGCAGCTAAGCCACTCTCATGTTATGTAATTCGAATGACATCCTTGGAATTCGAATTTCCTTGCTATTCATGCAAGTGTATCATATTGTATCTCTACTTTTGATTATTGAATACATTCTTACAGCTGCAACTCCTAATTGTAGTGTGTTTCATGTCAAAATTGTGTGCAATTGATTCTGAATCTTCTGTGAGTTGTTCCTTAGTCCTTAGATTACAGTGACTCAATTTTCATATGGTATCAGAACCACGGTGGGACAAGGCTCTTCTTCTCTAGGAATATTTCTTGACAGATCTATCATGCAATTTGAGCAAAAAACTCAAAAAATCTAGCTCTGCACCAGAAGCAAGAATTTTACCAGATAAGTCCTAAGCAAAGGAATCGTTGATCAAGCTATATTAGCTGACTAAGCTGGGTGTGATGAAAAATTTAAAAGTGCAACTTGTCTGACCTTGCGGTTCCCTTTTTGTGTTTTTGCATATTTTTTGGAAGACTTCTACTGCATTCGCTACAGTAGAAAAATTGCCTCCTTTGTGGATCTTCTTACTCCATTCAATTACCACCAGTGGAAGGGAGACATGGAGATTCAATTGCATGCCAAAGGACTCTACAAAGTCACAAAGGACACCAAGATAGAGCCAAACCATGTTGTAGACAAAGAAAGATGCTAGAATAAGCTTGATGAAGCTTTTGGGTTTTTGTTCCTTTCTATTTCCAAAGATATTCACTTCCATATCACTGGGTTGAAGTATCCGAAGGATATTTGGGATAAACTTGCTGATCTATTTGATAAGCAAGATGACATGAGGATCTATCAGTTAAAGAATGAGCTGATTTCTCTTCACCTAGGAAACTTCGAAACTCTAAATGATTTCTTCACCAAGTTCAAGCTCTTAGTCCTCTAGTTGAAGTATTGTGAAGTGGAGAAAGAGGACGATCAACTCATTCTCTCCATTCTCTCCAAACTTGGACCTTATTACTCAAATTTTTTTTCCACATTCCATACCAGGAAGCTAACAACCCCAAATTGGAAAATGCCAACCCTCAATGCCTTCATTAAGTCTCTCACAACAAAGCATGACAAGATTGTGCATATGGGAATCATCATATCCTCAAAAGATCAAGCACTATTTTCTTGAGGGCCCAAATCCATGAATGGTAAGGGAAAGCAAAAGAATCAAAAGACTAACTTTGATTCTCCCAAGCCAAAGGCGAAGAACCAGCAGAAAGATGAGCCTTCTATATTAAAGAAGAACAAGAAAAAGAAAAGATCAAGTGTTCCTATTCTAGGAAGGGATTTCACCCTGAATATTCCTACATGAAGAAACATCTTAATGAAATGAATCATCTCCTTAAGAGTAACAATATCAATCTTCTTGACAGTGTTAGGAAGAGAGATAATCTTGATTGGGACATCCAACCAGAAAGAGGAGATGCCCTCATGGAAACTGTTTCGAATCCTAGAGCTCTCCTCATAGACTCTGGTGCTTCGAACCATATGGTGGTAAGAAAAGAATCTTTTCAATTCCTGGACTCTGATAGCAGCATTCCCATCCACTTGAGAGATTATTCTAAGATCATTTCTAAAGCAAAAGGTACTGTAAAACTTGAACACGGAAGCTTCTTTGATGTTCTGTATGTACCCTCCTTGGACTCCAATATATTGAGTGTATATCAAATGGCACACACCAGAGTGACCAAAGGAGTTACTTTCATCCCAAATGGTGTTGAGATCTCATATATTGCATCTGGGAAACTCATTGCAATAGGTCTATCGAACCATCATGCTAAGACCTATGAGTTTTCCAAGTTATTACCAGATGTGAATCCCAATGCTCTGCTGACTCATGGGAATGAGGTTAGTAGGATGTGACATGAGATATTTGGACATTTCAACTTCAAATATTTTCACAAACTTCAGAAAAATTCCATTTTCAAAGGCCTCCTAGCCATCAAAACCTCCAGTGGAATTTGTAAAGATTGCATTGTCAGCAAACACCCTGAGCACAAATTTGATCGAGGAAAGGAAAGCCGTGCAACAAGTATTTTTGGGCTGATCCATTCTGTCATCAGTGGACTCATTCCTACAACCTTCATGAGTGTTTCAAGGTATTCTCCCACCTTTATTGATGACTTCTCCAGATTCACTTGGGTTTTCTTCCTAAATAAAAAATCGAAGGTTCTTGATAGATTCACTGAGTTCAAGGCATCTATTTAGAATGCCTCTGGGAGGAAGATAAAGTCTCTCAGATATGATAATGGAGGAGAATATATCATTTATTATATTCTGCATATATGTGCTAAATATGGCATCCAAATCTAGCACTCAATTCCCTACACACCCTAGAGAAATGGTGTAGCGGAAAGGAAAAACCGGACCCTCAAAGAGATGACTACCTGTATGCTAGAAGCCAAATGTTTGGCTGCAAATATTTGGTCTGAGGAAATGAATGTTGCTGCTTACATTCATAACAGGTTAACTCACTCTTCCATGGAAGGAAAAACCTATTTTGAGGCATAGTTTGGTCACAAACCACATGTGTCCAATTTCATAGCTTTCGGGTCCACTGCTTGGGCTTGAATTCCACTTGACAAGAGGAAATATCTGCAACCGCAGATTATTGATTGTTTTTTCATTGGGTATCCAGAGGAATAAAAGGGATAAAAACTTCTGAATATTATAACCAAACATATATTTATTGAGAGAAGTGTCGGCTTTGAAGAACCTCTTCAAGATGTAGAACTAGTCGAGGAAGAAACTGTTGAAATCCCCTCCTGTTTTGCTGATCATTCTGATGATGAAAATGGAAATGAAGGATCTGATATTTTAGATATGAAGTATGATATAAGTGAAAATAATATATCATGTTCTGAATCATATTCAAATCATCCCACTCATCTCCCAAAATGGGCCAAAAAGACACTCTCTTCCACCAAGACAAATGTTGGAAATCTTGTTGATCCAAGAAGAACCTAGTCAAATTTTCAAAGAGAAGGTATTTATATTTGTTGTCATGATTCCTTGCTATAAAATACCTGTTATATGATTATTGGGTATTATATCAATTCCTAATACCATGCTCAGAAATATCTGAGATGGAAATCTGGAATGGATGAACAGTTCAACTCTCCGAAAAAATGCAACTTGGGAGCTAGTTTCCCTTCCACCTGGGAGGAAACTTGTTCAATGCAAGTGCATATATTGGAAAAAGGTTGCTTCATGTGGATAAAAATGTAAGTAAAAATCATTTCTTGTTGAAAAAGGGTTCTCCCAAGTCCAAGGAGTGGACTATCATGAGACCTTTGCACCCGTGGCAAAGATGGATTCCATAAGGTTAGTTTTGGCCATTTTTGCATCCAAGCACTGGGAGGTGCACCGCATGGATGTCAAGAGTGATTTTATTCATGGAGACCTGAAAGTAGAAATATACATGAATCATCCTAAAGGATATACATCACATCCTTCCTTGGTTTGTAAGTTGCAGAAATCTTTATATGGGTTGAAATAAGCCCCAAGATCTTGCTATGCCAAAATAGATGCCTTTCTGCTCTCACAAAACTTCTAGAGATGAAAATCTAATCCAAATGTATATTTTAAGTAGTATGAAGGTAATAGTATGATCATATTATCATATGTGGATGATATTTTGATAATAGGAAGCACACTTGCTTCGATTTCCTTTATAAAAACTGTTATTCATGATGCTTTTGAAATGAGTGATTTGGGCCTGTTGAGACAATTTCTCGAGATTGAAATCACTAAAGACTGTGATGGGATAATGGTGAATCAATAAAAATATGTTTCAGACCTGTTAATTAAGTTTAAAATGTCTTATTTTAATGCTGCACCATTTATTTTCCTCTCAAGTATCTGTCTTGAAGAGGGAAAATCCAGTCCACCCATGGATTCCACTGTTTACCGCCAGTTGATCAGAAGCTTGCTATACTTGAAACATTCAAGGCATGAAATTTGTTCAACCATGAATGATGTATCGAGATATATGCAGCAGCCTCGTGAGCTACATTGGAAGGTATACAAGAGGATCTTTCAGTACATTCAAGGAACTAGATCCTACGACATTCAATATGTTGCAGATTCTAAGCTAGAGTTGGTTAGTTTTACAGATTTAGATTGGGCGGGGGATACCATAGATCGAAATTCCACTTTTGGGTATGTATTTATGTTTGGTGGTGGCCCCATTTGCTGGTCTGACAAAAAAAGGCTTCCATTGCACTTTCTTCAGCAGAGGTCGAGTACATGGGAGCAGTAAATGCTTGCATCCAGGTAGTTTGGCTGCAAGGAATTTTATCATAGTTTGAGATTGGTAGTTCTTTATCCATGGTCATATTTTGTGAAAACCAAAGTTCTATCAATATTTCAATGGATCCAGTTCAGCGGTAGAGGACCTATGTCATTTGTTGTCAGGGCTCTAGCATTATTTTTTTACTCCTCCACATGTGTATAAATTAAGGGGGGGTGTTGGAATCATTATCCAACACACACATATTTATTTGGTCAATTTGGCCTAATTATCTACTTATCCTAAGTTATTGACTCGAATTACTGACATTAGCATCAGCACCAACATGATCCTTCAATTAGGGAGTCCAACTAAGCCTTCTCCTTCAATCAAGGAGGCTAAATGAGCTTCCTCCTTCAATCAAGGAGCAATTTTGGGATGATCTGCATGACCTAAGCGGCCCAATTTAGTTAACTAATGGTTATTCCTCCTACTTTTAGTTAAACTGTAGCTGCATGGTGCCTCCATCACTATTTTTCCTATTTTTGGTAATTTCCAATTAACTCGAGTGATTTAAGGCGCCTCCAACTACCACTAGTAGAAAATGAGAAATTAATGACTAAAAAAATGACTAAAATCAGGCTATAAATGACTATTTTTGAGTCGGTGACTAATAGTAGCAAATTACCACTATCTTATAGCTAGTCGTATTTCACTAGTCATTAATAGCTTGACTTAGTCGTCACTGATTTAGTCATTGATTTGGTCATTGATAGACAATGATTTAGTCATTGTTTTAGTCATTTATAGTTAATGATTTAGTCATTGATTTAGTCACAGATTTAGTCATTGATTTAGTCACTGAGTTAATCATTGATTTAGTCGCTGATTTAGTCACTGATTGCAACCATTAATGACCAAATATACGACTAAATAAACTACTAAATGTTAACATATTAATGACTAAGCTAAATACGACTAAGATACGAGAAATTAGCTACTAATAGTCGTATATATGTGAATTTAGTCGTTTTTGTAGTCACAAATTTATGATAGGGCATGGAGGAATCGAACCACCAACCTCCTGCCTATAATTAGGCAGGCGCTCTACCATTGAGCTAGCACCCTTTAAGAAGTTGTTATTGCTTGACAATGATGATATTCAAACAAATTTATGATAGATATCAATCTACAAACTATATTATTATTACTATTACAACTTACCAGTAACTAGTATTTATGAAAGTAGTCATTTACACAGTGGAGAATTGTCAATAAGAAGGAGCTGTGTTGGATGATTTCGTAAATCTCGACGTTTTGATCCCTACTATGGGAAGGGTAAGGAATTTGTTGTGTCTCCATTACACCAATCACAGTAGGCACGCCTTGCTCCAAAGAAAACTGCACTTGGGCTTCATGTGAATCCCTTGGTGCAAATGACATGGTCAAAACATTTCTCTTCAAAAGTTATGCACCCCAGCTTGCCACCTAAGCATGCCATAAGGATTTCAGATAAGGGCATATCCTCAAACTCCATAAATAATTGCAAAAACAAAATACAGGACTTATCACCAAACTTTGCCACCTGTGCATATATATAGTTGTCATTAATAATCTTAACTAGCTCAGGGAGGTATTTCACGATTAATATTCACCATTATCCTTTGTAAACTTGCTAGAGAAACCAAGTTTGTTCACCTGCTATCTTGTTTCTCAAAGTCCATTTGTTTTAGCTCGAAACTTGAGGTAGACTTGATTTACGTTCATAACTCACCTATTGACATAATTATGTCTACAAGATTTAATATTTGTATTTTCATTTTTTATTGTAGGATATTTATTATTTAAAATGTCAAAAGCACAAGGAATAGGGAAGCTACCTTAAAATGGGAAGTTGAAGAAAGTCCCAACCCTTGGAAAGATGCAGATCCAATGTTGTTCACAGATACAAATCATTTAATTGGATTCCAAGATGTCCTTGAGTGCCCAAATACATGTATAGAATCTTCATCAATGAAGACTTCCATAAGGACCATGATGACTTAGAGGTTTTTTGAAATATCAGAAAGCACATCCTTTACTTGATTGCCGCCAAACCAATAATATTACCATATAACAATGTTGTCAAATCGATATTCAGACACATTAATATTGGAATGAGATCAGTCATAAGTGAAGGTAGGGTTTCCATAGCCTATTTACAACCCTATTCATTCAAAATAATGTTCAAGCTGAAGAAAATTCAAGTGCTATTGAACAAAACATTTCTGGATGAGTACAGATCCAAGGAATTCAATCTAGTAAAAAAATTGAAAGATTGGTGGACTGAATATAAGGCCTTCTTAGAAAAGAATAATTGGATGTATTCTGCACAATACTTGAGATACCCATATCGGTTTATGAAAACCATGATTTTTATGTTATATGGCAAGGAGGGATCCTCTCATTTTAAAATAGAATGGAATCTATTGGCGCATCGTGTAGTAGACACATGGCATGATTTCAATTGGGTGAGCATCTTGTCTGTCAATCTACTGTGCTTCACTAGGGCCATTAAAAAGGTATAAAAATACAAAAACCAGAGTTTTTACATGTTATATTACATATTAGATGCAGTTTGTTCCTATAATCCTTTTCCCAAAATGGGATGAGAGTGGAAACCTAGTCTTCTACCTATGCATGTATATTGTTGTGAATTGTGGTCCTCCAACTATAGGTTATATTTCTATAACAAAAATTAAAGCCTTGCAAAAATTAAAAGAGAAATGAAGGGTAACCATACCAGTCATGATAAATTCCAATAAGGCCTCTTTCATATATCACACCAAGTGTATTCTTTTTGCAATGGTTGGGACAACATTCATAACCCAAACTTTTCGGATGTAAGTGCTGCTGCAAAGCCACCAAGACCTGCATTCATGTCCATAACATTGTGATATCTACTCTCCCCAATATATTTGTTCATTCTTTTGTAGCCTTTCACGTGCTTTCTCCACAACTGTGTATCAGCATTATATGTCTCAGCAGTAACACCTAATAATGAACCACTGAGAACTCTAGGAGGAACAGCATTCAGGCGCTTTGGGAACTTCTCCAAAATCCCTCCAGACACATCATTAGCATCACTGAATTTAGGCATTTGCATAGTGCATCTTTGCATTCTCTTGTGCCTGCGAGGTCAGCATATTTTATAGACATTATCAGATAAGCATAAAATTTCAATCATCTGAATAAAACTAGGCCATTTGAGTAAAACTAGGGCACTATCAAAGCAAACTCTTCTTGTACTATAATGAAATATAAAGCCAATTATGCAAACATGCTTGAAATTTGTTAAGATTTAGACAGTTAAACTTAAACATGTCTGCAACACAAGATCAATTCATGCATGGCCATTAAAATGTAAAAGCAGATAGGAAAATTCAAAACTCACATAAAAATGATGAAATCAAAATGTATCTCTGACTATCTGTAATAATATTGTCAAGGAGAAATATCTAATTTAATAACATGCCTTCAAAATTTGAAGTACATAATTAGAAAATTTTGGGAGTACTCATGGAATCTAATTCCTCTTTTGAAGAATAGGGAAGATATGCTTAGATGCAAAGAGGCTCTCAGGGAACAGGTCTGGAACAAAGTACAAAGCTATTAGATAACAGGAATCAATAAGGCCCAAGGGCATACTCTGGACACTATAGAGTATAGATTGATAGACTAGACTCTGGAGTCGTTTTTTGATGACTTTAAGAAAAGTGCAGAAAACGCCTCATAAATGTGATTTCAATTTTCATGGGGAATAGAAATGGAGATTTTTTTCTTTGAAAAAATGGCATATTGCAATATTAACAACACACAAATGTGTTTAACGTTAATGTTATGACATGTGACCAAATGAAAATTTAAAGGCTAGGTGGCTAAACCACCATGCTATAAATGTGTGAATCAAGATGTTATATTTGTAAGAGAAAAGTATTCAATAATAAAAGTGTATCTTCTCATTTTTTCTTCTCTTTGGAATTCATTTGTACATGTGTGCAACCTATAAACAAAATGACATATACCTGAAACCTGGAATCGAGTTTATGAGAGTCTGCCAATCATTGGTGAACAACGTTGCACCATAAGAAGTCTGGACACCAAGTATTACAAGGCAAGTACAAATATATCTAGGATTTTAGAAAAGTCAAAATGGCATTAATAATTTGAAAAGTTTAAAAGTGCAACGGCCAGTTAATATTGAATTTTTTGACCTCAAAACTGAAGTTAAAAAAGGCTTCATGATGTATCATTTTTTATCTGCATTTTTATTGTTTAGTAGTGAAATTTCAAATGTAATTTTCCAAAACAAAGGATAGAAGGCTTGTGATTGGGACAATTACCTAATTGGATTCCCCTTAAGATTCACCTTTTTTTGAATGGATAGCAAGCTCTCCATTTATAACAGCATTGCAGTCTTTAGATCGCTTGCCAAGAGTCATCATGGCCTATATGCACCAAAACAAGCATAGACTAAGGCAATTGAACAACCATAGCAAAAAGATATTAGTTCTTGAAAGAAAACTTTGGAGGCAAGTCTATTTCAGGACTATGCTAACAAAGAGCAGTCTATATATAAGGAAAGATTATTGTGTCTAATTTGAAAGATAGTGTAACATACCATACAATGAATGGAATTGCCCCACACCTCCACTTGGAAACTGGCTAAATTTGGTTTGTGACAGTGGCCATGTAACCATTCAGCTCATGCATTACAAGAAAGAATGTTAATTGATCGAGAGTCTTCCAAGAAAACAACACCAATTTGTTCAAGGTACACATCACTCTGAAGCTTCTGATTGGCTTCTAAGTTTATTAGGTCACTATATTAAAAACACATTTGAATGGCATGTGTAACTACAATGGTAGACTGCACTTACAAATGTTTAGTTGCAATCGAAATTAGATGGTAAAGAGCCACGGGATTGATGACCCAAAAAATGGCATATGATATCCAATTTCTTAGCTGTGTAATTCCCAGCCTCTTGTAAAACAGCACACTCGTTAAGATGAGGATACATTTGCTAGAATATCATACAAGAATATAACATTGTTAGATTATATATAGACTTATTTAGTTCAACAAAAGAAACTATAAAATTGAAGGCATAGTACGCTCAAGCTCCTGAACAATAAATGGAATCCGACTTAATTCATCACGG
>LPNX010930324.1:193253-217983 GCA_001517045.1 Pseudotsuga menziesii | reverse complement strand
ATCAGATCTTGTTACTGTACGTAGACAGCTGTTAAGCTTACATGGGCTAATACTTATCTTCCAGGCTGGTATCCTTATCTTCCAAGTTGGCACACCTTATTTTCCTAGTTGGCATCCCATGAAATTATGAACTGTGAGCTTCTCCTAGTTTGTTATAAATACTGGCAATCTCCTGTATTTCAATAGCTTAACAGTGTATAGATTCATATTCTTGCTATCCTATTATCTGTTTCTCTTGTGTCAAGGGCCATTTATGATCTAGGTTAAACCTGGATTTCTACTTGGTATCAGACCAGGCGCTTCCTGCTCTGCTTTTCTGAGTGACTGTATTCAGCTCTATTTTCTCCAGTGTTCCACCAAGTTTCTGGGACCTGGGAGTGTTGGAGTGGGGAAATACACATGGGGGATATGTGCAGACACCCCCAAATTTTAGGGAAATTCATGGGGGACAGCGGGATGTTGGGGTAAAATGGAGAGTGACGAGTTAAAGACTCAGTTTGAGGTATCAGTATCTAGAGTGAAAAGTTACAAGGAGACTGTACCATGGACTGGTCCTCTACATTCGGTATCAAAACACTTGACAGACACACACAAAGGCACATACATTCCCAAACCCAAATTTGTAATAATGAAAAGGTAACTAGATAATACCTCTACCATCTCGACAACCCCACTCTCGTCGAACATTTTGGCAATCCCTTCACTGTCAACGTCAAAGGGGATATTACCCACATATAGTTTAGTGCCCTCGGGAAGAGGAGGATAGTCCTGGTCTTCAACTGTCTCTTGCTCTGCTTTGCTCTCTGTACCAATTGCTACATCTGATTCTTCCTCCTGGACCGCTTGAATTCCCCAATTGCTCTTCCGATTCTTTTCCTTCTGAAAATCCTGATGCAGGGGGGGCTCCTCCACTTCTTCTTCTGCTTGCACCAAAGGAATATCCTGTGCCTCCTCTACCACTTCTTCCGCCACTGGTGAATCCTGTGCCAATGATCTAATTCTTAGGACCCGCCTACTACCCAAAATAGGGGTCAAACAAGAAATCCCATGGCAGGCATGGGATATCCTTGAATGACAAGGGGCAGCCATGGGCAAGGCCATCATAGGAAGCCTTGAACAAGGAGCCTTCAGACATGCTGAACCTCCTCCTAAAGCTGTTGCTTGTAATGAAGGCAGCACTTGGGTAGTCACCATTGAAAAGCAAGAAGCTGCCATCTTCAAAAAAACCTCAAAAAAAACCTGCCCTAAAACCTTGCAAAAATTCTAGAACTGCAAAAAACACACACCTTCATACCGCGACACTGAGAGGATAAGGTGTAAAAGGGATAAGATAGCAGGAGTCGGGTGGTTTGTGTTTGACAAGATTTAGATATTTTTCTTCCATTTATATGGACAACTATATAAACATATAAAGCTTGAAGGCTATTTAGGAACGAATTCGTGTTCGTGTCTTCATGTATATATTATTTGCTTTTGTTATAAAAAATGGGATGTTTATGGGATAAGATATGATTAAGATGGATTTAAGTTTATTTATGTTTTAATTTTGAAGTGGATTAAGTTTTGATGGTTTTAACTCGTTAGGATGGGTAGCTTAGTTGAAACATTACTTTATCTTTCATGGCATTAACTTAGATGAAACATCACTTTATTTTTTATGTCATTATCGATGATATGATGAAACTCAAGGTGGAGGTCTGGTATCTAAAAATTATGGTAATGGTGGGAGTAGCATAAAAAAATACTATGGGTGTTACATTATATAGAGTGTTAACATGCCTCATATGAACGAGATATTCACTATTTTGGGTGGATTACCAAGTTATATCAAACAAGCTTAGTTACAAATTTTGTTAATTTGTTAATTTAATATAGGGAGGATGATTGCAAGCATGTATTTTATTATCACAAGAAATTATTGGAGGACTAGAATAAAAATAAAAAGCATGAAAAGAAGATGGCATTGATCATGGCTCATTCAATACATAATATCCACTACTATATCGTTCTTCACCACATAAATATCATGACCAATTCAAATTGCATGAAGTGTATCTTGGGATGTTAGCTCATTAAAGGAAAATTTTCTCATTGGATATCCTTTCTCCAAGAATTTGACCTTAAATTTTATACATGTAAACATAAGAAAGCTTTGTCCCTCATCGATTTCATCACTGACTTCCCTACCCATGTAATCCAATGACCACTCAATAGTATTGCTCCTGACAAGCATATTTTTGTTATAGCATCGAACAACCCATGTTATGACATTATCTTGAACTACCTTTACACACTGAGCTTTGATCCACATCTCTCTCAAGATGACCATCAAGAAATTCATCATTGGTATCCTTGTTACCTCCTCCTTAAAGGCAACATGTATAAATGAGGAGTTGACATCATAGTATGTCAATTCCTAACTCAGAAAGAGGTCAACCAAGTTCTCAATAGATTTCATGGGATGCTTACAATGACCATTTATCAAGAATGGCCATCACCCAAAAGATCCTTTATGTGGGATATTTGTTGGCTTTCTTTTCACATCACTACATTCATGAGATTAATCTATGCAAGAATTGTCAAATTCTCACCCCTAAAACCTAAGCACAATCTACTCCTCCATATCCCATTATCATTATTAACATTTTTTGCAACTAAGGGATCAACGTTATGGAATGTCACCCTATATCCAATTGTGACCACAAGTAGATTATTGGCCGTTACCTAATTTATCAAATGGTTTAAGCAATGTTCACATTTGTCAACACTTATCTTACGACCACCCACTTCTTCCTCAACCACATCATCACTTGCTTCAATGTCCCTAAATAATCTAATCTCTCACAATGGAAAACATTTCAAACCAAAAATCCACAGACCAATTAAAGGCGTCGTCGCTTAAGCAACACTTACTAACGTGATGTCTCTTAACCGACGGTTATGAGAATAGACATCACTTAACCGACACTTGTGGCCACATTTGCAAAATAAAAATGTATCCTTGTGATTTTTGGTAAGTTTAAAAAGAGAAATCCATGCGCCGTCGGATTTTTTCGTCGGATTTTGGATCGAAATGTAGTAGTGACACCAATTAAAGGTGGTCTCGCTTTTCCCCATAATGATTCCCACAGAACACTCGTCTCTCCTTTCTTGCCCGGTCAGTCTGAGGGAAATTAAACTCTCTCTCAAGTCCTTCAAAAAGATCGTAGCCCAGGCCCGGATGGGTGGCCCATGGAATTCTATCTACACTTCTTCGATCTCCTGAGCCTAAGTATTCAACACAGTAGGTCTGCGTCAGAATTGAACTCCCTGTACAGGTACGTGCCTGAAGGATAAAGAAAGAAAACAATTCTTTAGGAGCCCAATCCTTTTCAACCAACAATCATATATAACTCAGTGACTGCAACTTTGTGAGACCTCTAGCCCAATCAATTATCATGACCTTTGATTCGCCAAAAATAGAAATCTAGAGAATTTTTTTTTTTTTGCGAACCATAAAAGCCCCCATAAGGCTAAAAGTTCATGCAATTGCTTTGTTGGAACTATGAAGATCGAGGTGCATGGCACTAATATTACGAATAGAAGGTAGACAACTTACAAAAATTACACTTCATTGCCAAATTTGCAATTTTCCATGACACAATTAAAAATGACTAACATAAATGACTAATTCATATTGTTCTAGCTAGTCATTTTTTATGTCGTGACTAAATTAGTCATTAATTTTAGTCATTTATAGTTGAGTCAATCAAAATTGCTCATATTTAGTAGTAAATCACTTGGAAAACCTGTGGTGACTAGAATTTTTAGTCACCTAGTAGCTAATTCCTCATTTTGTACTAGTGTACCTTTGGTGACTCAGTTCATTTTGGTTCACTTGATCTCACCTAACTGAAGTAAGATATGTGCCCCCACCTACTGATTGACATGCAGTTGATTTCTATTCAGTTAGACTCATTCATTACTGCTTCTAATTCAATTAGAGTCAATTATGGTTGTGATTAGTGGTTAACTAATGTGTTTAGCGTGGCTAACTGACAGCTAAGCCACTCTCATGTTATGCAATTCGAATGACCTCCTTGGGATTCGAATTGTCTTGTTATTCATGCAAGTGTATCACATTGTATCTCTACTTTTGATTATTGAATACATTTTTACAACTCCAACTCGTAATTGGAGTATGTTTTATGTCAAATTTCTATGCAATTGATTCTAAATATTCTGTGAGTTGTTCCTTGGTCCTCAGATTACTGTGACTCAATTTTCATACAAGAGAAACTAAAACTAAGGGACAAGAGCATACCATATTTCAAACATTCAAAGTAGATCCCCGTTGAAATTTCAATGAAACTTGTACCTACACATTTCCCTCAACAACAACAACATAGACAAGAATGATATATGTAAAGCGTTATAATCTAATATAGAATGTTATATTTCAATACATAATAAAAGTGATTACATACATGAATTAAAATATTTATAATTACACATGTAATGGATGAGAAATGGATATTTCCACTAATATGAATAGAGATAAAGATGAAAAACTCGATCGGCACCTCGTCAAAATCAAGAAACTGAGTCCCTCTGCCTGCACCTCCACCACTTCAATCCTCCATACAAAGGAAAGCTCACAAAGATCAAGGCAAGCTGGGGAAATAGAACTAATGGATTCTTCAAGGACAAAAGGATGAAGACTTAAGTACATAAGAATGGGGCACAATTACACTATAGTATATTTGATTTCCACAGTTATCCTCCTCTAATACTTCATAGTAGCTCAATATATATCCCTTCAATAGGAGGTGAAGGGTCAAAGTGGAGTGTTTCCCGACTATGGAAGGCCAAGGGACAAGTACTTCATTACTTAGTGGGGGGGGGGGGACTCTAGATATTTATTATCTTTTAGCACATTTCCCAATGTACATGAGTGACAGTTGTGCAAGCCACGTATACATGGGTTGTAGGCTTGTGACCCACATATGCATATACAAATGTCTTTTAAGGGGTTCTATTGGAGCATCAAGTCATAATGAGAAAAAAGGATAAAAGGAGTATGCATAGGAACATGGATAGGACATCAAAACATGATGTATTAGGTGTCGAAAATCCCACTATAACAAGCATAAAATATGCCAACAAATGGTTCCATTGTTGGGACCTAAATCATTCTGATGGGGATATGTTTTGGCACCCGACAAAAACGGAAATTCAAGATTGGGTTGATTACAAAGAAAAAGAGTTTGCATAGGAAGGAAGTAAAGGAACACTACTGATCCTGACAGGATGGGTAGAAATATATCTTTAAATAGACTTCATGATATTTTCTTTAGTGAATTTCCCATTCTATTTCATGAGTGGTTGTCGAAGCTAAAAACTTAGAAGAAAATTTTTCAAGGTGGAGCACCCACAGAGTGGAGTCCTCAGTCGATTCAATGACTGAAAAGAGTTAATAATCCTATATCTAGGGATGTTGAATTCTGGGTTTATAATATTCTAGAGGGATATATTACTAAGATTGCAGTCGATACTATAAGGTTATATAGAGAAACAAAAAGAGAGTTCTTCCAGGGACCTTGAGGCCAGTATTTAAAATCCTTGATTATGAATAAAGATGTTGGTATGTGAAGATGGGATTCTGGTAATGGAATCCAATAGATATATATTTGTGCGCAAAAGACCTAGGGTAATGTCGCAAGAAATATTTTGAGCATAATGGACCAGAATGAACTTAGAAATTTCATATTGATAGTGAGACTGATCAGGAATGTGGGTGCCTAAGGAGTGGAAGAAGATTTTGGTTAGGAAAGAGAAGAAGGAATGCAACAAGAAGAGTAACTTGCGGTGCGTCCAAAATAAGGGGCTATGAATTGGCACCACACCTCGATGGAGAATATTATGGAAAAGAGTAGGAATATCATCTTATATTTGAAGAAGAAGAAGAAGAAGTGGAAGTACTAGATCCATATCAAGATGATGAAATACCCATGACCCCATGTAAATCTCCAGAACCTCAAGTAAGATCTAAGAACACATTACCTAATATTGATTGTGTCGATCACAATGTTGTGTTTGATGGAAATTCTTTAGTCTTTGTGGACAATAGATTGTTTCCCTAGTCCAAATGGTATGGATATAGAACAAAGGAATCACAACAATGTATCCTCTCCCTATATTGTCAAAACACTTGAATGTCAAGATTTCTTACCTCCCAATAAAAGTGACCCTTGTATCCAAAATTCCCTTGTGATCAGTTGTACCTATAAAATAATGACCACGAAAAGAAACAAGAGGTGAAAGCAACAAGATAATTCAACATTCTATGATAATTATCAAGGAGAAAAGAAATAAGTAACTCACATTAACTATGGCATCCCCGACCCTCTGACCGGTGAAGAGGACGCTACCCACACCACACAACCGGGAAAACAGCCCCCATGAAATTGAACAGACATCAATGCTGAAATTAAAACAAACTTAACAGAATGCATACTAAGATGCATAAAACATACAAGGATACATAGTTACTCAACATTCAGCGGAAGCAACACACGCATTCCAGCATTTAACATGTTCATCATAATTCATGGAACAATAGATATAATTGCAGAGATAAAATAGTCATGAGTACTTATATTTTAATGAAGAACTCTCCCGCAACCAGCTACATCGCTGCAACATTCCACCCAACCATAAGCCAGCATGCTCATCAATCTCTCAGCAACACTGCCACCCCCGAGCTGGGCATGATTCCTCAAGGAATAAGGGTCAATGCAGGCTTACACATAGCCAAGGTTTTCCAATCAGCCAAACCCACACAGCAGGGTTTTACCAAGTCATCAAGGAGCTAGGACAGGATAAATGCCAAGCTGACCCTCAACACCAGTCTTCTCATGCATACATAGCCTCTAATCCCACTCTCAACAGTCCGAAGACCAACCACTGCATACCGCAGCAAAAGAATCCCTTCACAACTCTGTGAAGAAGGCAAAGACAACCAGGTGCCAATCCCAACCAACAGGTGAAACAGCTCAAGTCCTCAAGACAACTCAGAGTTGTTCTTGGCCCTAGAATGGCCAAAACAACTCAACAACAACACCAAAAAGAAGTCCACAGCCTTAGAATCCAAGAAGCAACCCAAAACCAGGGCAAATCGACAGCCCAATGCACAATGAAAACGATGGAAACTTTACACAGTCCCAGCACAGAGGAGAGGGAAAACTCCCAGCATAGACATGGGAAAACACAAACGAAAACCATAGTAGAGAGCATACATGGCCACAAGAAACAAGGAGACATAAACATACCATCAACACCGGCATGGAACACACAGGTGCACAGCCCCGAGCGTGAATGGCTCCTGCACCCGAAAATCCTGAGTGACAGCCACGATTTCACTCATTCCCTGCGTGAGGAAAACCAATGCAGAAATCCCGTGCATAAGAAGGGGAGAGAGAATGACTCTTTGTGTGAGGGTGATCAGTCGATGAAGAATCCCCCAAATGGTGCATGTGAGGAATTCAAACCGTCTCTGCGTGAGAAATGAGCAAGACTTTCGCTCTTGCATGAGGATGAATAGACAATGGCTCTGCGTGAGGATGAATAGACAACAGCTCTGCGTGAGGATGAACAGACAACGGAGAGAATGCCTTAGCAGTGGAGGGAGTGGAGTGAATGTTTTTTCTGCCCCACGCGACGTGAAGAGGAGAGTCTGCTGGTGGAGTGGGCACGTGGGAAAGGACTCACAGTCCTGCCATAGCCACCACTACTCAGCAATAACTACCTCATCTACTCCACAAAACATTAAAGAGGTTGGATGAGATAAGGGAAGATGGAAAATCAAAGAAGGTGGTAAGACATGGATTTCTCCCCCATAGACCAAGGTTTGACATCCCCCACACCCTTAACTATCGGCAACTATCCCCATTGCCAAAACATATACAACCAAATCGATGGTGGGGCTTTTGCCTTTAGCTCCTCACCACGATTAATTACATTATATACATCATGTAAACAGGGTCAAAACTGGGGTGTTACATTAACACAAATTATTCATGGGAAATGGAAACACATTTCTATTAATAGAAAAGGAAAATAAAACTATAACCAATCCTTGATGTTGGGAAGACTTCCCTATGAACACCTTGCCTCTCTACATCACCTAAATCCAATGCATTAGAGAGTCTAATCATTGTTTGGAGAACATTTGGGTGATCTCACTCTCTTCCTCCTCCCTTAACCATGAGGGGAAAGGGTGTATTTAAAGGATAAAAGGGATATGGTAGGTTAAATATTTTATGGAGAAGGTCAAGGGAAAATTCCATGGATGGAAGAATTTGATTTCCACCTGTCCAAATTCTTTGGGATGAGGCTCCACGAGGGTTTCTTCTAGAAGCTCCTCGAGATCTTCTATTTTTTTCATTTTTGGAAGGAGCACCGCACTTTGTAAAAGGAAAAGGAGCATTGCTAATTGTTACCGCATGTTGTATGAAGTAAAAAAGTGGTAGCACCACACTTTTCAAGTGTGCAAGGTGATTTGTTGACTCAATAATGCCTCTTTTCAATGGACAAGATGCAGGGTTGGATCAAAACATGAAAGAATATAAGGGAAAATATTCCTTGTTTTATTTCTCTCATTCAAAATTTGAGAGAATGGAGCAAACATTGAGGTACTTATCTCATGACCAGAATGGTGACGAGATTTAGGTGTAACAGAATCCCCCCCAATGTATGAGGCTAGAGGGAAACAATAATCAAAATACTTTGATAAAGCAAGTTATGACTTCGAGGAAAGGGTTCAATGATAGAAATATGTCAAAAATAAATATCATTTCCAACAATTTACACTTTGATACATGTCCCAAAAGACTCACAACATGGCTGCCGACCAATACAACACAGATCCGTGTGAGATACAAAAAATAATGGCTAGTGAAATACAACATAGATCAATGTGATATAGACTCAAATTTGGACATAGATACTAGATATACAATGTATATATATGTCATACTAATGAAAATCTGATCATAGCCACTGACATACAATGTTCATCCAAGCAATAAATCATACAAAACACTCCACCGCAACCTGAGGGAAGGAAATCATAAAAACATGAATGCTCAATGAACACCCAAGGTCTTCATCCTATTCTCAAGAAAGTATGATTATTTCCATGTAAATAGATGTATTGAAGTTGAACATGGTAAAAACCTTTTAATTACTTATCAATGATGTCAACTGTTAACAAGTGTGAGGGAAATCACCATTAATGTTAATGATTCCCAAGGTACCTTAGTACATTCCTCCGAATGTGAATAGATTAAATTATTTCAAACACTCGTTTGAATCTCTCGATAAAAGGCCAATGGTGAAATCCTATTGTCGAAATCAAGGAAACCTACCATTAAGGCATGCATATCTCAAGGTCCTTATTTGTTTCTAATACTAGTTCCTAGAAAATGTGTTGATGTTGACAAGAATAGTCTCGTTGAAAAAGGGCCATGATGAATGTTACACCTGGAAATTCCACCATAGCATGTTTTCCTTTCAGAGAGCTTGACCTAAGACACCTTACTTAGTTTTTTTTCCATATTTTTGAAGGGCAGCGTCATTCTCCTATTTTGGTAGAGCTCTGATGGTGTTGTCTATAGTGGAGCAATAAGCGTCAATCCACCTTTTCTTTGAAAATAAGTTAGGTTGGTGCCTTTACCCCTTCTGCTGACTAAACCGATAGACCAAAAAGAGGAAAAAAGAAGGTTCTAGAATATTTCTTGTAGAATCCTCCATGGAGTCAGTTCCTATTTGCTTGGGAGAGGTGACATTCACCTCCCTCACCTGTTGGGATCACCACCTATTCATTCCCCAAGTCAATCTCATATGTTTTGGGCCTATAAATGAAGCCTTCATGATGTGAGTGGAGGAGGCCAAAATAAAGTACCCTTATGTTGTTGGATTGAAGTCTGAGTTAGAGGCAAGATAGAGTTGGCTTGTATGTGAAGAGATGCTCATAATTGTGAAGGATTGTATATTTCTTATAGAGGTTGAAGCCATCAACATCAAGGCTTGGTTGTGGCGTTACTCTCTCATTTTTAATAAAAAATGTGTTCCCCTTTCCTATATTTGATGTGTTGTTAATTTTAATTGAATATTATCAGATTCCTTGATCACTTATATAAGTAATTGATTTATCATGATGCTCTCACTTTGTTTGTTTGTCTATTGATCTGTTTTGCAGGTATTGAACACTGCAACAGTTTTTGGAACAAAGACAAAGAGACTTAGGTCTAAGGTATGGTTTATTTTATGTTGTTTAAACTGATTACTTAAGGAAAGGATATGCTCTTTTGTTCTACACTTGTAACTTACAGGGTAGAGGAACAAACAGTGTCTGCACCGATTTCATAATTACTGATAACAAAATTGGTGGCTTCGGTAGGGATAGCTAATCCGATCAGATATGGGGTAAATCTAGTCAGATATGGTGCAGATCTAGTTAGATCTACAAGATTTTCTAATCGTCTCACCTATGAAGGTCACATTCTCTTCTTTTAGTCATTTCAGCTTATAAGGTAAGTGATCTACCTTACTGCTTTGATTATCGCCTCTGTTTGGGAAGTAGTATTTCCTTTTTGCAGTCCAACTTACTTCATTTTTTGGTTTCTCAAACAGATATTTAGTTTTTCATCTACTAATCCATCGACGCACCTACCTATGGTTGACAAAGCATCGACCTCTCTAGGGCACCTTTTCCCTCTTGGTCCTAAGTGCCGACAGCGCCTTTATTCTTTTCACATAGAGTTCCAATGCTGCCTTACTGCAGTGGACAAAGAGCGCCACCCCATCTATAGTGCTCTAGTGCATCATGTTTTAGTGCGCCAAGGTAGGCCTTTAAATTGCCTGTAGAAAAAACATTTTTTTTAACTTTTGAGATTGTTTGTTTCTCTAAAAAAAAAATTGTGATCTGCTTGTTTACCTATTTTTTGAGTATGGTGGTTTTGGTGAGTCCGATTCTCATCTTTTGAGTTCAATTCCAAGACTTATGTCTTCTTCATTAGTACGAAAAGAAAAGTGGAAAATTTTCAGTTTTGGATTTTGTTTAGTGGTACATGCTCTGAAAATTGTATTTTTGAAAAAGAAAACCTATAGCCTCTTTCTGAGTTAGTTTTCTTTAATCTTGTGTGCTTTTTATTTTCCGAAAAATACCAAAATAAATTTGTTATTTCTCCTTGTTCATGCTTAGGGAATTTTTATTTTCATTTGCACGAGTAATTGACACAAACAGATCTTTTTGGCATCTTAGAGGAATTTAAGTTTGTATGCACATTAGAGGCTTTGTTTTCTTTCTTAAATTCAGATATTTTGAGTTCTTGTTGAAGAAAATTTTTGTTTGAATATTTCTCTTTATGATTTTTTGTCAGGTCTTGCATTTCAATCATTGAAAGTGGCATTCAATTTTGCGTGTTTTTGAAAGGAAAAAGTAAAATGGTCTCTTCCTTACCCTAGCTAGTTCTCATCGAAGTCAAAAAGTGCATCACATATAGACTAAATTTGCATTTTGAAGACAACACCTCACAAACATTCACTAATCATTCAGATGAAATAAATGGTAGCTTTAGGTTAAAATAGTATAGAAAGTTGAGTGATAGGTTAGTTACATGTTTCAATGTCATAAAATGTAGGAGATGTCATTTTTTTCCTGCATTGCAACCCGGGACTCACACAGTTCTCCATGTACCATTGGTATATCAAACGGCCTTTCACGTACCCTTGAAGTATATCGAAAGGTACTTCACGTACTCAATTGTATATAGGAAGGCCCATTGTGAATGGTTGTGCATTAGACAACACTACTACGGATTTGAGTTCCCACATGCCTTGCATATTTGGGAGACCCTAATAGGATTCCTTGTCCATGTGAGAAAAATCCTTTGGTCTCTTATTTGGAGCAATACACCAAGAACAGCACTTGGGGATATTACTACACACATTTCGTCCAGGTAGTTGGGTATTCAGGTGAGGTATAGTTGATCCTCCTTGTCGTGTTTTAATTTTGGACCCTGCGGTATATTACAAGTTGCACCTTCTTGATAATCCTAGTGAGAGACCGGCTATCTTAATCCCATCTTATCATTTAAGACTGCTTGCGACCTTTAGCTTGAGTAGCTATGTTTGTGTGTTTTTTTCCTCTTTTTGACCTAGAATAGAAAACTTCAGCCACCACCCTGGCTGAGCAATTTACAGGGAATCATTCCCATAGATTGCAGGGTTTACCACCTAATTCTCCTCTTTTCATGGAAGGATATGAAGGTGAAACCATGGAACAACTAGATTCTATTGATGCTCGTATAGAAACTACCTCAACTACTGAAACCAGAGAATATTTCTCTATTTACAACAATCCTTTGGTCCAACTGCCTCCTGCAACTGACACAACCTTTCATTTTCCAATGGAAGCTCAACCTACTACATCCGAATGGACTATTAATCATCCATCGGATCAAACTATAGAAGCAGAATATGGCCTAAATGCTCCTTTTTGGAGAACATCTCTGGGAAAAACTATTACTGAGTATGGAACTACCATAACCAACCCAGATCCATTTGTATTGTCTCCTTTAAGGCGAACCCTTGAAGATGTTTTGTCAAATGAATAGTTTTTTGGAGAATATATCGAGCATTTGTGCTAATGGCATGCACATACAGAAACAATAAAAAACACTGAACACACAAGAAGGAGAAGTATTTCTCCTCTTCCTAGTCTTTCTAGAACAACACCACCTAGGTATTGTGCCCTCTCACCACCTAAAGTAGCTCTCCTTCCAGAAGCGCCAACCCAAAACTTGGTTACCCAGAACACATTGCAAACTCCACCTCCAAGTCAAAATCCAATCCAAACCCCATCCCCTAGTCAAGTATCCCCATTTGTTTCTACCCCTCTTGCATTTCCTATACTCATGGGACATTCCCCCGTCCAAGTTTAGTCATCTACAAGAAGACCTATTTCTAGCATGGGGCAAAGCTTTCCAGTGGGACCACCAACATCAAATATTCCTCTTCCTATTACTACAATGGTTTTACCTCTTGTCATTCAAGCTATACCCTCGTGGACCCAACCTATTGTTGCTCCACTTTCACGGGGATATACTTATCCTGGAACTTAGCCACCCATGGTTAATTAAGCTTACCAACCACCACCATCAGCGGTAGTTTATCCCATAATGCCTTACCCTGGGAATGTTTTTGTACCTTGGGGACAACCAAATTAGTGTAATGTTCCATCTTATGGAGGAGTTTTTGTAAATGCTACTGGGGGGTATGGTGGTCCATGAGGAGGCCCACCTCCTAAAGGGCCCCTAAGAGGACCTTGTGGACCTTGAGGACCTGGTGGACCTAGAGGACCTGGAGGACCTGGAGGATCTAAAGGACCCGGTGGACCATCTGGAGTCCCACCACCTAGTGGACCACCACCTGGAGGACCACCTCATGGAGGTCCACCACCTGGAGGACCCCCACCTGGAGGTCCACCACCACCACCTCGAGGACCACCACCACCACCACGTGGAGGACCACCCCTTGGAGGTCCTCCTCCCTCGGGTATCCCCCCTCCTAATGGACCTTATAGTAACCAACAACCTAATCAACAAGCCTTGGGGGAATCATCCATGCCCATTTATCAATCTACCTATGGGATTGTTGGCCAACAAATTCCATACTAGTATTACCAATATCCACAACCTAATCAACAATTTCCATTTCTGGCTACATTAGATCTTCCAGATTTGTCCATTTTGATAGATGATCCAATTCATCATGACCCCTCTTGGCCTTCCATTTCAGTCAAGTTACCTTCGGATATACCAAAATTTGATGGTAAACCTAGTGAGGACCCTAAGAACCATGTAAAGACTTTTCATCTATGGTGTTCATTCAATTCTTTGATGGACAGTTCAATCCATATACGGCTATTTCAGAGAACCCTCACAGGAATTGCCGCAAAATGGTATATAGAGCTCCCACAACACTCTTTTTGGGATTTCAATGCTTTAGCAATGGTGTTCTTAACTCACTTTCAATTACCAATCCAATATGAGATAGGTGCAGACCTATTGACCTTGCTTCAACAAACCACTTCAACACATATCTTTGATCATATTCATGAACGGAGACAAAGACAAAGGTTAATTGAGGCCCCTATTCCTAATCAACCACTTGTTGATTGGTTTACAAAGTATTTACTCCCACCCATTGCTATAGATGTTTCCATGGGAAGCGTTGTCACCGAGGAGCAAGATATTAGCCATGCTCCGTACCTATACTTGGTCTATTCCCAGTCAGGTACTTTGTATGATTTAATTCCCCATGCTCCTCATCCCACAACTGATCCATCTAGACCTGCAACTGAACCACCTTCTAATGGCATACTTGATTAAGTTCAAACACAAATGGTGGAAAAATATTCCAAAAAGAAAACCCAAACCGCCACATCAGCAAATCAACCGACACCACCTTCCAAAACGACACCCTCTCTTGTTGCTTCTACTGAAGCAAACATGGTCCAATCCACTGAGTCTTCGAGTGGAAATAAGAAAGGAAAGAATAAATCAAAAAAACCTAACAATCAACAAGAAGGAAATAAACCAAAAAATCCTGATGCATATTCAAAAGGGAAGAGAAAAGTAAAATATCCTTGTTTAATATGTGGGGGTGATCATTTCACCAAAGAATGTCCTCGTCCTAACGATATTAACAATTTTTTTTAAATTTCACCCACCATAGCAGTTCTCAAAGACCCTTTCTCCTCCCAACAACAATTGATTGATCATCAATCCTTGCATGAGCCTTATTCATCTACTGATGAAGTTAGAATGATGTTTAGTGAAATGATTAACTTGAACACAAGATCACATAGTTATGACCCTCCTCCAGAGAAGAAACCTGATGAATTTCCATCTAAAAAATATTCAGTTTCCACACCTCCTCCTAGTAATGGTCTACATATTGAAAAACCTATGCCTGAAGCAATTTTTCGACCACCCAAGAGAACTCTTCACAATTCCCTTATCAATCCTAATGCATGTGCTTCCCAATACTATAACATTGTAGAAGATTTGGCCCAAGCACCATGCGCTATGTCATCCCTAGAAGTACTCCAAACTTGTCCCACCCAGCAAAAAAAATTGCTCACAGCACTTGGAGGCATGGATCCTGAAAATAGTAACATCATTTCTTTCAAATTGGATGACTTTAATACAAAGTTCTCACATTAGTTGGATTTCCAAATAACCACTAAAATTTTTGGGAAGAATATCCATCATACTGTTTTGGATGAGGGAGCCTCTACTTTGGTGATGTCTTTGTCTTGTTGGAGAGCCGTTGGTTCTCGTGAGGTCAATCATTCAACTACCACTCTCAAGGATTTTTATGGTCGCGGATTTCAACCCTATGGATTACTGCCTGCTATCTAGGTCGAATTGGGGTGCAAATCATTCTCCATTCATATTGAGGTCATTGATGCTCCTTTGGATTACAATCTACTCCTAGGTCATAACTAGTTTTATGCTATGCAAGCTGTAGCATCAACTATTTTTCAGATCATCTGGTTCTCATTACAAGGAAGGATTGTCACCATAGATCAGTTATATTTCATTACACCTAGTTCTATTACCAACGATGCAAACAACGTATGGCTTCTGAATACCCCACATTATTAGGACATAGGAGTAGGTCTTATCAAAGACTCTTCACTCATGGGAGTCTTTCCATTGTCAATTCCTCCTCATGCTTCATAAACTACATCTATTAATATGATTTCTAACACTATCTTAGACAAAGGAAAATTGATTGCTAATGCATCATTATCCTTTACCCCTTTTGAACAAGTTTACAATGCAATACAATCCACCAGTGAACCTACCATCAATGACCATTTGTTGATGGCCTCAGATCGTTATCAACTGCCATATTGGCTAGACAAACCCCCTCCCATCTCTAGATTACCTTTCCCACACACTTCCTACAAATGAATCCATTATGGAAGTTATGTCACTAGAGGAGATGCCTTGGGAAGACCATCATCATCGATATTCTTTCCTTCCCCCTTGCCATATGGTATAAGAGCACTTCACATCAGATGTTTCATCTTATATCGTCAGTCTCCAATACTAACTTGTAGTGTTGAGTCTGAAGGAAATCTATGCAATATTACTAAAACCATGCACATAGACATATTAGTGAAACTAGGTGTTTCAGAGAACATTTATATAGGCCATAATTCTTCGTCCTTTGAGGTTCAATCATATACAACCTTATTCAAGGAATTTCGAGATTTCTTTGCTTAGACATACGAAGAAATTCCTGGGATTGATCCCTCCATTGTTTTTCATGAGATCAAAACCTACCCTGGTGCCAAGCCAGTCTGCCAGAAATTATGACAAGTACATCCACGAAAAGCAGTAGCCATTAAGGAAGAAGTTGAAAAACTTATGAAGGTTGGTATCATTTACCCCATGCCTTTAACTGAATGGGTGTCCAATATAGTCCTTGTGAACAAAAAGCAAGGTACTATTAAAGTGTGTATCAACTTTAGGGACTTGAATAGGACTTGTCCAAAAGACAATTTTCCCACTCCCTATATCGATCAGATAATCGATAACTGTGCCAGAAGCGTCATCTTTTCATTCATGGATGGATTTTTCGGCTATAATCATATAGAGATTCTCCCGTCAAACCAACACAAGACACCCTTTATTTTTCCATGGGGGACCTTTTCCTACCGAAAATTACCTTTTGGTCTGAAGAATGATGACGCTACTTTTCAATGTGCCATGTCGTACGCTTTCCATGATATTAAGCACATTCTGTAACCCTATATTGATGACTTGCCTACTCATTCCAAGAAACATGATATTCATGTCGATTATCTAAGAGCTATTTTTCTTAGATGTCATCATTTCAACATCCATTTGAACCCCCGCAAATGTGTTTTTTGTGTCAAAACTAGTTTACTTACTGTTGGAGATTTCTGCTTTGCTATGACCTTTTAGGTATTGGTGGGATTTGAGTCTTATTAGCAATATTTTTCATACTTTCTTGGAACTTCTTAATCTTGGGAAATAAACTCTCATCTATTATTGGTCCCTAACTTCTCGTTGTGATGTTTACTACTGAAAGTTGTATTTCTTCAGTGGGTTCTTCTTCTTACAACCCTAGCATGGTCATACAGTCCCACATAACCATAGTAGTTTCTTCCAAAGTTGTTTCTATTTCAATTTCCTTTTCTTCCTTAACTTCAGGTTCTGTTAGTTGAAAATCTAATAGTTGATTCCCAACTAAGTTCATTGAATTAATCTGCTGAGGGAAAATTTTCTCAAAGTGGGGTTATTGGTGAAAAGTACAAAAATTATCCATACCAACTTCAGTGAGATTCACCACAGAATATTTTTTAGTGGGTGGTTGGGGTGGACTATTTTCTTCTTTCTTCTTGAAAAATTGTCTAAATGGATTTCTAGAAGAACCTGCTTCTTTAGCTTTCTCTAAGTCAACAATATTGTTCAAGAGATTTTGTACCATTTTAACCACATTTTCTAATTCATTTGAACGTTCCTCTTTGGGTTTAGTCAGCAACAAAGGCTTCTTATTAAAATTTTTTGTATATGAATCTGCAGACTATTTATTTATACTCTCAAGTTCCTCTTCCACCTTCTTAGCTTCTTCATAGGTTTCTAATAATGAAGGTTTTACCGAACGCTTCATGAACATTTCTATCTCTGGGGAATGCAATGAAGAATAATATTCTATTAATGTCTCTTCAACATGCATTATGGAAGCACTGACATTATTTAAATGGTGAGTGAACCTATGATTAAAATCAAGCACTTTCTCTTTTTTCTCCATCTTTAGAGAAAGTAATTCTTTCATCATAGTAGTTGTGGTTATTCGGTGTCCAAACTTTCTCTTAAATAGTCTTTCAAATGTATTCCAGTTTGTGATTGAATTCTCCCTCAGGATAAAATACCATGATGTTGCCTTTCCTATAAGGGTATGCGAAAATAGTATGCATACTACATCTTTGTGTTTTGCTGCTGATAAGACTTCAAGGGCTAAGAAAAAACTTTGTAAATGATCATCCACATCAATTCCTTCTATTGGTTCAAAGTTAGGTAATGACTTCTCAAGGTGGAAAGGTAAATTGTGCAATGGAGCATCCAGGTTAAGAGGGGTTCTAGCCCTCCAAGCTAGTGGTGGAGGTGATTGATTAGAATTTGGGTTCACAGGTTGATTTGCAATCACATTTCTAGCCATGATTCGAGGTGGAGACTGAACAAGGATTCTAAAAGGTGAACAAGAACGGGAATCAGGACCCAACTAGTCAAGAGGTTGAACAATTTCTTGCAAGGTTAAATCTACTAGCTCTTTGAAATCTCCCACTAATACTGAATCTTTTGTGTAAGGAAGCTCTTTTTGCGAGCTTGTATTTAGTGTAAGTAAGGGATATTTGGAAATCCTCCAATATTCTTTGCATATGACCTTGTGATTCTTCTTAAATCGTTAACTACTTCAAGAGAGACAGGATAAAGGTACTCTGGAACTTCTAACTCAGGGTTAGTTTTTCTTTCAGGACTGGAGTCCTAGGGAAAACTGGTTTCAAAACTGTCACCAGTGGAAAACTCTAAAGAAAATGGATTTCCTTGGCCATCCATGCACTGGCGACCCTCCTTCTAGTGCAAAAAATGGTTGATTCCTATAAAAATCCCAGGTACCAACAGTAGGGATTCTCCCCAATAACCGTTCCCAAATATATCGTTTATCGTTTGGTTTGGGGAATCCATCTAGTTTACGATCCTACTGCCGTAGAGTTGAAATGTATTCTTAAATCTCTTTTACCAGTTGTGGCCCAATCCACCGTTTATACATTTTATCTTTTATGTATGAAATGCAAGTGCCTAGATTAAATGCAAGAAATATAAACAGAACAACTAATCTAAATCTATTCTATCCTATCCCTGGGGAGAAATATTGAGATTAAATAAGAATTAATGATGTGTGGTATTGTTTGCATAAAGAACTCTACAAATAACTGATAAATCTAAGATACATACATACAACAGAAAGTTAACACGAATAGCTCAGTGATATTAAAACATTCATCATTCATTATTGCATAAGATTCGTCACATAACATAAAATCAGTCATAACTCAGAAATAGTTCAGAGGGTTAGGAACAATCTCAAATATTGTATATAGTGCTAAAAAAGAAATAGTTCTTCATTCAGCTTTAAACAACATGCTTTGAGGCTTATGCAATACTCTATCCAGCAAAATTCCATCTTCTTTATTATAAAAGGAAATAGTTCTTCTTACAACAAGCTTCAGTAACTATGCTAGTGAAAAGTCCTCTTATCTCATTCGATATACCTATATTTATACATTCCGAAATGACCTTTGGTCTCCTTACCCTTTGGGCTTCCTTAACTTTCAGTTACATAAAGTTTGTCTTTAGTGCTAAAAAAGTAAATACAAAATATTACAAATATGTCCATGTGTGAATAATACAAACTACTTAAGTGGACCTAGTCAAACTATCTACTAATTGTTTCCAGGATGAACCATGTAAGGCAATTGTCTCCAACTCTATGGGTCCTAAAAATATGACTGTGAGTAGATCTTCTAATAGACAATTACTAACCACTTCTTGGGCCACTAGACTCTTTACCACCTTTGCATCTAAACCTTTAACCAGCTGAAAATTTAATTCATCCTCTTATAGCTTATCATTCAGCTATTTTAAGTGCTCTTCATGCTCTGGAAATTCTTGTATCCTTTGCGCTGAAGGAGTCAAGCATTTGTTGTGAGTTATCAGGATCTTCCTAAAGAATTTTGCACATGTGTCTCTTGTCTTTTCCACTACCTCTATCAACCTCTCAGTAGCTCTACTGCTTTACAACATCACATTCGATGCAATTGTTTTAGACATTTTTTAGGCATGTGTTATGGGTGCTCTATATTTGTTTCTAACCATGTTAGGATGAGTGCACAAAGTTGAGGGTCTCTTTTGGCATGTTAGATGCAATAGAAAACTGAAAAAACAGACATCCATCAACTTGCATGGATATTTTGAGACACTTACACAATGAATCTTGTGGTGAGTAAAAAACAAGAAATGTAGAAAATTAAGTGACCTTCCCAAATATATATATATTTTTTTTTCTATTGAAAATGTTGTTAACTATCTAAAGTCAGATATGTTTTAACGGGCACTTTTTATTTTTGGGACAAATGATAAGGTATATGTTTTTGTGGGTGCAACGTTTGAGTGACTAAATGATGGAATAAACTTATGAAAACTGGTATACATATAGAGAACATAAAGTACTAGTGCACGACTATTTTTCCAATAATAATTTTTTTTTTTTAATTATCTAAAAGATCAAACCTTGAAAACAATACATCAATTGTGGGTGCCACGTTTGAATGTCTTAATTCAATTATTTGGAAATGGGTTTTTTATATCATATATAGGTCGGTGTTCTTTAGTGCACCATGCAATTTGTTTTTAAATGGTTGAGAAACGAAAGAGATATGGATGAAACACTAACAATGTGTTTTTTGAGTTGTGGAGTGATGACAGAAGATAAATAAGAAAAAAATAGAAAAAAATATGTATTCTTGTTAAAATTTACATATTTGGAATCTGAAAAAAAAAACCATATCTGTTTCTAAAATCTCATAAAAAATGGAGGTGTGCAGCATAATCAGACAAACAACTAAACACGACCATATAGAAAATTTGGATATAATGTTGAATTAGCCATGGTTTATCATACTCCAAGGCATAGGCATGTTGAATCCGAAGCAAAGTATGAAGCAGACACATAGGCATAAGAATTCCATGCAAGCATGGGTGGAGGCTCGGCCTTATCATTTGGAGGGAATGCATTTTTGAATTTAAACAAAACGGTAGCGTGTTTTATTGAAGCAAAATTGGAGCGCGTTTTATTGAAGCAAAATGAGAGTGTGTTTTAGTGAAGTAAAACAGGAGTGCATTTTAGTAAAGCACAACACGCACACATTTTTAAATACTATAATGAGTGCTTTCTTTGTCGATTATACCCAATCTTTTATTATTTTATGTCCCCCGCTAACTCCCTCCTTCCCATAACTCTTACTAACCCCCCTCCTCTTCTTCCTACCTCTAATCCCCCCTCCTCCTCTCCCTACCTTTAATCCCACTCCTCTCTCTTATTAACACCCCACCACCCCATTATTTCTTGCTCTCTCTCTCTCTCTCTCACCTATGTCCCCCCTTACCCCCATCCCTAAACCAATAACCCTTTCTCTCTACCTCTAACTCTTAAACACCCCTATTGTTCTATCTCTAATCACTTAGCGTCCCCTCCCCCTCCCCCCCCACCACCAAAACCCCTAAACCTTCCTTGTTAGGATATTTAGACACTTAGGAGTTAGTTAAGATCAACTTGTGTAATATATCCGTTAGGTAAAAGTGTGTTTCTTTAGTATGGTTTAGTATGCATTTGTAAATATTCTAATCCAACGCTCACAATATGTTCTAGACATAGAGTGATCCGACGGTTCAACTTCTCTTAGATCATACCTACCATTGATCTGTGGCTTAACACCCGATTGGTCTATGATCTCTATTTAAAGAGCATAGAGGGTCCTTGGCTAGTTGATCGATTATGAAAAGCTTATATGTAACTTTCTTTCTTTTGCATAATAAATTGCTCCAAGTAGCTATTTGGTTGGGGCCGTGGACTGTTTCCCTCTTGAGGGTTTTAATCACGTGAAAAACATCGATGTGTTGACCTGTGATCTATCTATGTGAAGTGGTTGCTGAAGGTGTTCGGTCTTTTGGGAGTACCCTGTGTATCTGAACATGGTATCAGAGGTTTTATGAAGAGTCACTTTCGGTTTTGATCAAGATCTGGAACCAGTGTTGCCGAAACTTTGAAAAGGTTTATGGTTCTGGATTTTCTATGCATTTGTGGCCTATGGAAGCTATTCCATTCGGTTCAGAACGCCGTTTCCATTTGGAAACAGTCTTCATTTCACCGAAAACCATTTCCGTTTTCTCCAGAAACACCCATTTCGGCAAATCTGAAGGTATAATGTTACAGTGACAGATTTGTTTTTTTTTTAATCTCTCATATTTTATCAGTTTGTTACTAGATCTTTTCTATTTTAGTCTCGGATTGTTTCCTTCCCTGACTGCATATGCTCTTTTTCGTGCACCTTGCGCGATCGCGGCGAATCAGAAACAGTAAGGGAAAGTTTTTTTTTTCTTGTCTTCTTGGCTACGTATGCTCTTTGTCGTGCACCTTGTGCAATCACAACAAATCAGAAACACCAAGAAAACTTGAAAATGTAGAATTTATGGGTAAGCTAACCAAGATATAACCCCATTGTGTGGAAAAAGTTTTTTTTTGTTTTTGTTTTTCGTTTTTTTTGTGATTTGCAGGAAAAGAAAGCAAGCACGGAGAATGAGAGAGAAGAGTTTAAAAAAAAAAAAAAACCCTTCTTTTTTCCATTATTTTACGTACATTTTAAACTTAGCTCACTTGGTCCAAAGTTGTTTTATTACTTAATAGGTCTTGAGTTCAATTCTTATTAAGCTACTTTTTAGTGCATGCAATTTCTATTTTCAAGTTATTTTATTGTAAAAGTGCATCTCACATAAATAAAATAAAATAAAAATGAGTCATTTAAGTCTCTTAATTTATTGCCGCACTATTTAAAAGTCACATTATTGTAAAAGTGAACATCACTTATTCTACAAAAGTGATTCACTATAAAGTAACTTTATTGTAAAAGTGATTGTGAAAGGTTGATCTTGGGAAGAGGGGGCTTCTTTTTTTAGTTGGTCAAGTTAATATCTGCCACGTCACTATTGAGGACATCTTCAACATTTTCTTTGATCAAGCATAAGTTCATCATCCAGAATCAGTTTTAAGTGCCATTTTTTTTAAAACCGCATATTTTTTCGAGCTCTTTGCATCCAGATAGTTAGTTTATGTTCTCTCAATCATTATTTTATAGTATTTCCTCCCCTTGTGATATTATACTTACAAGTTCTAATTATTTCTCATGGAAATCTTGTATGGAGGATGTTCTGCGAAGTAGGGGACTTTTTAGGATAACCTCAAGGAAAGAAACAGAACCCACTAATGATGATAAGAAAATTAAATGGGAAAATAGATGTGATGAAGCTTTTGGATTGATTGGGATGTCAATCTCTACTGATTTGCGATTCCACATATCTGGAATTGATGAACCTAATCTCACCTGGGAAAAGTTGGAATCTGTGTTTGGTAAACACAATGAAATTCGGGGTCATCAACTTGAGAATGAGTTGCTTTCCTTGAATCCAAATGATTTTTCATGCATTCAAGACTATTTATCCAAGTATAAAACTCTTAGACTATTATGTGCAAAATGCAAGATTAAGAAAAAAGACAAACAATGTATTTATCATATTCTTTCAAAACTTGGACCTGCATATTCTGTTTTTGTATCTGCATTCTACTCCATGAAAGAATCATTGACTGCAGCTAGTTATTAAGAGCCTAGCCTTGAATCCTTTTGTGATTCCTTAATTAGAGAGCAAGATAAGCTCATTAATCTTGGAATAATTAACAATGCAGATACATCTGGGAAAGCCTTATTGTCCCAACAGAAAGAAAAGTCCAAGCCTCCCAAGAAACGAAATTTTTGCAATAATAAGCCAAACAACAAGGGTCCCAAACCCTCTCAGTCATCTCCTTCTTTAAAAAATGAAAAAGGATCCAAGCAAAAAGGAAATAAGACTGAGCGTCGTTGCAATTTTTGTGGAAAAGATAATCATGATGAATCTAAGTGTTTTAAGAAGATGGCAGCCTTGGAAGCAGCAATGAAGAAGCACCACATTATCCTAGATTCGTCTTCAGAATATACCTCTCATGGACATGCACTTTTTTCTTCTGGTTACTCTTATACTGCATCTTCTTATTCTACTTCAATTGAATTGCTCATTGATTCTCGAGCATCTTATCATATGGCTAAGGATAAAGCCATCTTTTCTACTATGCATGAATGTAACACCACACAAATATTTGTTGGTGATGATAGATCTCTAAGTGTTGTAGGATCTGGAATAGTTCCAGTAGAAAATGGTCATTTCAATGATGTACTATGTGTTCCAAAAATTTCCTGCAATCTGTTATCAGTCTATCAAATTACTCATTCAGGTGAAGGTAAAACTATGACGTTTACACCTCACCAAGTTGTAATCAAGGATTTTAAAAATCCTCAAAATATCCTTGCTACTAGAACTATTGATGATATTACCAGGTTGTAGAAATTTAACAACTTTGGGTCATCACCTTTTCGTTCAGTTTTTGTTGCTCATAGTGATAACTTGAGCAAACTTTGGCATGAGTGATTTGGTCACTTAAATTATCGCTCATTGCAACAACTATGTAAAGACAATATGGTGACTGGTCTTCTGCTGGTATCTTGCAAGGATGGTGTTTGATCTAGTTGTGTACTCGAAAAACATCATCGGGACAGTTTTGACAAACATGCCTCTTGGCAGGCCTCGGTTCCTTTGGAGCTTGTGCATAGTGACTTGTGTGGCCCTCTTCCATCTGCTTCCTTTTCTAGTTTCAAATATGTCTTAACCTTCATTGATGACTACTCCAGATGCACTTGGCTTACTTCCTAAAACTTAAA
>LPNX010930324.1:100929-177256 GCA_001517045.1 Pseudotsuga menziesii | reverse complement strand
TTACAATGTGCAACAATACAAGAATCAGAAGATTTACTAGCATCTTGGTCATCTTTCTTCTGGTTGTGCTTGTCTTTGATGGACTCCCACAAAGCCCAGCACTGATATGATGTGTGCCCAGTCTTTCCGCAACGCTTGCACTGAAAATCTGATCTTTTGCTTCTGCCCCCTCTGCCTCTGAAATTTCTTCTTCCTCATCCTCTCTTGCTACAGTCTCCCTTGGAAGGGTCTTTGGATTGGTCTTTACCAGCTAGGGCAGCACCAATACTAGATGCCAAAGAGAGCATCTTTACAACTGTTAGTGTAATTTACAATAATGAACTTGATATGACAAAGAGAATGAAATAAAAGGAAAAACAATAACCTTGCAGGTCTACAGTCTCTGCCAAGGTGATTTACAATCTCAACTTCAAATTTTAAAGTGATACAATGACAGTATCGCAGCCTCAATTCACAGCAATTTCAGGGAGAAGAAATCAGTAGATACAAAAATATATTAGTCATACACATGCTTCTTTATATCAGTCACTAGCAATATATCAGTCTCAGTATTCAGTCTCTGAGATCAGTCTTCAAGTAGGTCTTCAACAGGCTGTAGCAACACAGGCTCGCTTGATACGTAGGAAGCTCTACAGGTTCAGCAGCATTTCAGGAAGTTGACATCAGCATGTATACACTAGCAATCACATATATCTTCCACACAGTATCAAGTAGCAACCAAGAGCTCATTAAATACACAACAAAGTGTACAAGTAAAACGCAGCAGTCATAGCTCATTTGCCAAGTTCAGGTTTCAAGGTTCATTCATATAGATATAGGTTTTATCTCACAGCTCCAATACATCACTCACGGGCCTCTTTAATAAGCAGCATATATACAGCTCATACAACAGACTCGAGCCTTGCTTGGTTTTAAAAAGTATTCATGACTCCATTCCTAGCACACTTTCTATGATATGATGAACTCAAAACCTAACCAAATAGGTGTTCAGACTGCACGACTACCCAACAGTAATGAAACTACTCATAGACATTGTCTGAGCTTCAGAAAACATGCTGGATCTCAACAATAGCATTCATAACAAAGATGGCGTATTCAAGCAGCAACACCTAAAGCAAAGGTTACCAAATATGCTTCATGCTTTTAAAAAACTTCCAAACAAAGCCCTTGCACCTCAAACAGTTGATCTTTCTAACAGTAACGCAAATGGTTACATCAAATCTATGTATTAACAAGGTAACCAACCAGAATACCTAGAAGACCAACAACCAAACAAAACAGGATGGCAAAGCGAGGCTTGGTGTTTTCAGTTCCATGGCGCATTGATTCCAATCCCTAATGTAGTTGTTGAGTTTGCTGCACAACTGTGTCCCTTTCATCTCCACTCTCCACGCATTCACGCAGGAACCTTCAACGCCTTCACGCAGAAGCAATAGGCCTCAACTCTTCAACGCAGCATTATTCTTCAACGCAGTCTTCACGGTGATGCTCACACAGCAGCAGGATATCACGGTCCTTGTATGAAGTCGCAGCACTACATGATTTCTCCAGCGCACAGTTCTGAAAAAATTAGGGTTGCAGTTTCCAACGATCAGTCTTCACACAGTCAGCATTCTCTTCACAAGGTGTGGTCAAGCACACAGTAGCTCATTAAGAGATGGTACGTGGAGAGAAGTGACGAGAGATCAAGCTATAAGGTCGCGGTAGCAGTTCAAAATAAAATGATATTAAGCACACCCTATTCTTTGAGTGGTCTTGCAGTGACGCCAACTTCCTCAACATAGAGTGTCACCATAGCTCAACGCTGCGTGTCACCCAATAGATACACGCATGTCCTTGGAGAATTCACCAATGATATCTACCAACAAACTAGGGTTTCGTTAATCCACGAGGGAGCTCGATAGAGTCACCATATTTTCCATTCAACCATGGACTAGCTTTAAACAGAAATTAGGGTTTCACAATAGATAGAAACGCATATGGAATGAATCTCAGGTGAATGGCAGAGAATGCAGAGAACAGATGCTTCACGGAGTCTTCAATTCTACAGCACTACGAGTTCTCAATACAAGAGAATATTTAAACAAAGAGGTCGCTTTTCTCATACAATATGAGAAATTTTCAAGAGAAAACACACAGCTTCTGCACTGAACGACTTACCAATTAAACTCCACCAATTAGTTGATATCATAGCTTGCAGTTTAAACTTGGATGTCGCAGCAAAGACATTGCAAGGAACATCAAGGGAATAATCAACAGGCAGGCCACTCACAAGAATTATCACATCACGCAGAGGATGGATGGGGCTGAGTGGAGCGTTAGAACAGCCACCGCATGCAGCAATGCATGCAATCTGCAGACTGAGGAAAGAGCAGATGAATGAGCAGACTGGCAGCAGGCAGACAGAATGGCAGGCATGCACGCGGGAGTTATGAACTTGGCTCTGATACCACTTGTTGGTAATAACTCCCGATTCATTATTCTATTCATGGATAAGCATTCATTTATACATTCATGTGACGGTTGTGTTTCACCTTCCATCCAGCCTTTTCGGCTTCCAACTATTCCTATTTATTTATTTACAATATTATAATCCCTAACGAATTATATTCTAACAATATTTTACAAGTAAATCTTCCAGAGTTTGTCTCATCCAAATAACCTGAGTGCAACATGAGGCGGAAGCAATATATTCTGCTTCTGTTGTGGAAAGTGAAATAGAGGATTGTTTTTTAATTGACCATGATACTAAACAATTTCTCGGAAAAAATACTACTCCACTAGTACTTTTTTTATCGTCAACACTTCTTGCCCAATCTGCATCAGTAAATTCTTTTAGGGTAAAGTCGTGTCCTTTCAAGTACCATAGACCATACTCCGAGGTGCCTTTTAGATATTTAAAATTCTTTTTTACTGTGGTTACATGTGTTTCCTTGGGAGATGACTGGAATCTAGCTACCAATATGATAGCTTGCATGACATCTGGTCTTGTGGCTATTACATATAGCAGACTACCGATCATAGATCTAAACATGGTATGATCTACTTCTAGTAATTCATCATCCTTACTTAACTTGCAACCGGTGACCATTGGAGTACCAACAGGTTTGGAATCTTCCATTTTAAACTTTTTCAACATATCCTTTGATGCACTTAGTTTGAGAAATGAAAATTCCTTTCTTTTTTTGGTGAACTTGCAATCCTAGAAAGAAAGTTAATTCACCCAAAATTGACATTTCGAATTATTTCTTCATTTTAGAGGAAAAATCTACTCTTAGGATTTGAATATTGCTTCCAAATATGATATCATCCACATAGACAACGACAATGATCATGTTTTTATCTTTGATTTTTAGATAAATATTACTTTCAATGGCTCCTCTTTTAAAACCTTGCTATTTTAAGTAGTTATCTAGTCTTGAAAACCATGCTCTTGGATCTTGTATAAGACCATAGAGAGCCTTCTTCAGTTTGCATACATAGTCATTTTTCTCTGACAGAAGAAACACTTCAGGCTGTTCAATATATACTTCTTCTAAATTTCCATTTAGAAATGCAAACTTGACATCCATCTGATATGCCTTGAAGTTTTTATGGCATGACAGTGCTAAAAACATTCTGATTGCTTCAAGTCGAGCTACATAAGCAAAGGTTTCTTCAAAGTCAATACCTTCCACTTGGGCATAACCCTTGCACACTAATCTTTCTTTGTTCCTTATTACTTTCCCATCTTGATTAAATTTGTTTATAAAAATCCATTTGGTTCCTACAATGTTCTTATCTTTAGGTCTTGGGACAAGTTCCCAGGTCTCATTTTTTCAATTTGATCTAGTTCTTCATTCATGGCTTTGACCCATTCATCACTTTTTCTAGATTATGTGAAGTTCTTTGGTTCTAATATGGATAGTAGGGCTTGTTCAACACCTACCAGTTGTCTTCTTGTTTTGCCTCCAACATTTTTATCACCCATGATCTGTGATTCTGGATGATCCTTTTGTGTCCTTCTAGATGGAGTTTTAGTGTTAGGTCTAGGGAGGTCTTCTTCATTTTCCTATGTATCTTCCTCCTCTTTGCCTTCTTCTTCAATATGAATACTCTTGTTTCTTTACAATTCTTTTGTTTTGTCATCACTTGTATTAATATCTTTAGGATCTTCTACTTTCCCTGGCTTTACATCATCTACTTTTACACCACCACTCTCTATAATTTTATGTAACTTTTTATTGAAGCATCTATATGCCTTTTTGGTGAATGAATATCCCAAAAATATTCCTTCATCAATCCTAGAGTCAAACTTTCCAAGATAATCCTCATTTCTTTTGATGTAACTGCCAAATATTTTAAAATATCTTACTAATTCTAGGATTCCATACCATAATTTTTAAGGAGTCTTATCCTTCTTTACTATGAGTTGTGCTATGTTGAGTGTGTAGACAGCTGTGTATACAACTTCTCTCCAAAAATAATCTGATAATTTTGCTTCATTAAGCATTGTTTTGGCAGCTTCTTGGAATGTTCTATTTTTTCTTACAACAACCCCATTCTGCTATGGAGTTTGTTGGGAGAAATTGTTAAGAACCCGTGTCAACCCCCCTCTTTAGTTTGTTGGTATATTTTGTCGGACGCATATGCTTTATAAGCCGTCCAATCAGTATGATGTATTATCCCACATTCATAGGGAGTAAGTAATGGTTGTTAAGTCATCCAGTTAATAGGTTTCATTATCCCACATTCATGTGGAGTAATAGTTCTTTAGATTAGAATTAGTATATAAGTATGTGTTGAGGCTATTGAAAGCACCGAAGAGTTATTTTGTATTGAGCTTGCTCAAAGGAGGTTGCCCCCTCGAAGTGGCCCGTGATCAATAAAATATCTTTTGTGCTTCAATATTTTTGCATTCTCATTGTTTATTGCAGGAGGTTCTCCAAATTTAGTATCAGAGCACTTTCCTTGGCACAAGTGGGAATTTTTCTTTTCTTTTCAAAAAAAAGAGGGCAAAATTGGGTGGTGACTTTCAGATCACTTTTTGAAACTTTTTGCACAGAATCAAAAGAAACAGGTTCTATATATAAATTCCTCTTTCAAAAATACACAGTTTCAAAAAATAAATCATCTCATTTGGAGTCCTAAAAGTGGAGATATCACAGATTTAAAATCAGCAATTTTTCAGAATTTCGGTGACGGCCGCGAAAATCGCAGAGCGAAAATCTTTTCACTGGGTGTCCAGATTTCTATTATGATTTTGTGGGTAGAAGCAGAGTGGTTGTTACAATTCCAGAAACAGGCTATAAAAACAATTCTGAGCAATCTATATTGGGTTATCCTCATTTTAAAAGTTTTCATCTCAAAATCCTAGCTCTAATTACGGGTTTTTGAGCATTGGGTGGAATTTCTGCCACATTTTTTCTGGCACTTTGATTATTGCAGTAGTTCATCTTCTTGCAGCAGTATTTTTCATTCGGATTAGGGAATACACCCTATCTAGTTAACTGTAGGAATACTTGGGCATAGCCCTAAAACTCATTGTGAGGAGTACCACAGGAACCCTGAAGTAGCTGGCCATTGAGAGAACTTGCCAAGCGAAAAGGGCAATGACCCCCACCAGATTGACTAGATTCCCATCCATGAGGAAAACTAAAGAGTTGTCATTTTTTTCCAAGCGGTTAGCAGTTTTACCTACGCCGTGAACTGAGGGGTACTACCCCAATACTCAAGCCTGAGACAGCCTTGGTGGCCGAGTGACTACCTTTGAACAAATAGGAAGTTGATTTTACCTGGGGTCCATCTCTATTTACAGTTGATAATGTGCAGAATTTTAGAATTGTCACAGATCATTTACTCCATTTCCTGTTGATAAAACGCAGCTTCTAGCACCGCCACAGACCACAGATTAGTTCTTCAGAAAGAAATAAAAAACAAAAAAAATGTATAAATTTCTGTTTTTCAGCCATATCTTGCTTAAATTAGCTCTGTTTCCCTTGAAATTTCACTATCACCCCCATAATACCATTCTGCATATTCCTTCATTGAGGACCCTATTCCCAATTTCACTTCCTCAAGGCCGAAATTCCATATTTGTCAATTTTTAAAGTTTGTCATAACTTCTCTGATTCTCACCCAATCACCTTCAAATTTTTCCATAGTGTTCGTTTTCCAATTTTGCTTCCTTGTCCCTCTATGATAAATTTTTCAATTCCTTCATCCCACCTCTGAAATTCACATTTTCTACTTCTTGTCCCTAAAAAGGTGTCCAAAACCCCGTAAAACCCCAATTACCCCCCCAAATTTTTCCCAATTAAAAAATCTTCTTTTCTAAAACCCTCTCCATTTTTGCTTTTCTACCCATTCCCTTATAATTAAAAAAATAAAAATAAACCTGCTTATGGTTGTTACCCGTGTTGGAGCAAATAAACAAATGGAAGAAGAACTTGCCACCATCAAGTCCAAACTTGAGGATCTAGATCAAAAATTTCTTGGCCTCAATCATGAGAATTCACCCATGGACAACCGCCTCCAGCCTGAGTCTTCTGCAGACACTAGGTTCTCAGTCTTTAGCCACTACTGCGGACCGAAGCTAGATTTTCCTCGCTTCTATGTTGATGATCCGACTGGATGGATTTATAGGGAAGAACAATATTTCAGTCTTTATAACACTTTTGATTTCAATAAAGTCTCCCTTGCATCCTTTCATTTGGAACATGAAGCACTTCAATGGTTCCGTTGGTACATCAAGGCTCATGCTGAGACAAACTGGACAGAATTTTCCCAACTCCTCTTCCAGCGATTTGGTCCTAGTGCTTTTGATGACTTCACAGGAGCACTCACCAAACTTCTCCAAACTGGCACTGTGCGGGAGTATCAAACAGAATTTGAGAAACTCGCCAATCACACTGAGGGATTTCCTGATGCATTCTACCTTATTTGTTTTATCAGTGGTCTGAAGGATGCAATACGCTATGAGGTTAAAATGTTCTGTCCCCGCACAATGATGGAATCCCTTGAGTTGGCTAAGCTAGCAGAGGACAAGATTTAGGCTCAACAATGCTCCAAATCCACTCTTGTTCCATTTAGACCTATGGTTCCTCAAAGAACCCAAAGTATGCTAGCTCCTAGAACCACTCCTATCAAGTATTTGTCTAAAGCAGAGATATGGGAACGTCAGGGAAAAGGGCTTTGTTATAATTGTGACGAGAAATTCACCCAGGGACATAGATGTTTTGAGCAAAAGCTCCATCTCTTGGATGTGGATTTTCCACCAGCACCTGAAATTTTTTATGATGCTCAAGATCCCACAGATGATGATGGTGACATTCAACAACTTCCTTCTCCAGAGGACCAACCAGAGATATCTCTCCATGCCTTAGCCGAAGTCACCACCCCATAAACTATGCGGATTAGAGGGTTCTTCAAAAAACTCCCTCTTACAATACTCATTGATTCTGGTAGCACTCACAACTTCATTGACCCGAGGATTGCCAAACAAGCTGATTGTTTCATCCATCCTTGCTCCAGCTTTAAAGTCATGATTGCTAATGGTGGCACCTTAACTTGAAAAGGGAAGTGTTGTAATGTGCGCATATCTATGGGGGATTATAAATTGCACTCTGACATGTTTGCCTTTCCCTTAGGTGAATGTGATGTGGTTTTGGGCACTCAATGGTTACACACACTTGGACCCATTTTATGGGATTTTGCTGAACTTTGGATGCAGTTTTCAATCAATGGTACCAAACACACATTACGGGGCTTACAACCAATGTCTCTCGGCCTCATTAGTTTGCATCGCATGGAAAATATTCTTATGAAAATTTCACATGGTGTCATCGCTCAGCTCCATTTCATTCAAATGCAACCTTCAGCAGTCTCAACTACTCCCTTGGATCTTTCATTCCAATGCACCTTTCAGATGCCTTATTTTTCTAAGCTCTTCACTCTTAAGCGTGATGCTTAAAACAATGGACTTGGGGTTGTCCTCTTTTAAGATGAACATCCCCTTGCCTTCACCGACAAATGCACTTCTGGAAATAATTTATCCACCTCTACATATGAGAAGGAAATTATGACTATTTTGCACACAGTACAGAAGTGGTGGCCATCCCTCTTAGAGAATCCTTTCGGCATCAAGATTGATCACCAAAGTTTGAAATATTTCCTAGAACAATGGGTCTCATCCCTAACACAATAGCAATGGGTTCTCAAACTCAAGGATTATGACTATAAGAAGGCTCAAGACAATCTTGCGGTGGATGCTCTTTTCCACACATTTGATGCCATGTTTCTCTTTCAGTTATTTCTATGCCTCTTCCAACTTGGTTACACTCTCTTCAACAAGGCTATGTTAATGAATCCTCATTATCTGAAGTCATCCAATAGTTGACCAGTAACCCTTCTGTGGTACCGTATTCCTCTTGGGATGGATTTTCTCTGAGATACAAGGGTCGTCTGGTGCTTCCCCAAAGCATAGACCTTAAACACGTGTTCTTTTATGAACTCCATGCTTCTCCATCGGCAGCGCACTCTGTGTTCATCAAAACATATGAGCTGGCATGCCGTAACTTCTTTTGGAAGGGGGTGCAACCCAAAATTCAACATATGGTTGCCGAATGTGTTCCTTGTCAGCACCACAAGGGTGAAACTACACTCCATCCATATATCACCTTTTCAATCGCACAAATTTTCATGGCCCATATATTCCTTCTTCATGGAATCCCTCATTCCATTGTCTCAGACCGCAACACAACTTTCACAAATCCTTTTCGCCTCCCTGACACCAAACTGCATATGAGTTCAGTTTATCACCCACCAATAGAGGGTCTGACTACAGTCATCAACACATATTGGGAAACTTATCTTCGTTGTTTCATCTCTGAAGAACAACATCAGTGGGAACAGTGGCTCCCTCTCGCTGAATGATGGTACAATAATTCCTACCATACTGCATCTAAAATGACTCCATATGAAGCAGTCTATGGTCCCACACCTCCAATACTCCTCCCATCCACCCCCAATAGTTCACCAGTTTAGGCAATTGACATGGTTCTTTGAAACTGACATCAGATTCTTCACCTCCTGCAGGACAATCTTCACCTAATAAGAGCCTGCATGAAACAACAGGCTGATCAACACCATTCTGAGCGCACTTTTCAAGTTGGTGATATGGTTTTTCTTTGTCTGCAGCGTTACAAGCAATCGTCTGTGAAAGACAAAGGGCATCAAACACTCGCTCCAAAGATCTCTGGCCCATATCTAGTTCTTAGAAATATTGGGTATGTTGCTTATAAATTGGCACTTCCTCCTTCTCGCATTCAGCAAGTGATCGGCGCCAACATCAACGCACAAATTGTTTTACCAGAATGGGTTACTGAAAGATCCATCATTTCGAAGTCAAAGGCCATCCTCAATAAGCACACTTGTCAGCTTCTCTCTCAGTCCATCACAAAGGTCTTCAATCCAGTGGCCTAGCATGCAACCAGAGGATGCTACATGGGAACCCCTCCTTCAGATTCAGTAGCTGTTTCCACATCTAAATATTTGAGGACAAAGTTTTTTCTAAGAGGTAGGGGATGTTAAGAACTCGTGTCAACCCCCCTCTTTATTTTGTTGGTATATTTTGTCAGACGCATATGCTTTGTAAGTCATCCAATTAGTATGATGTATTATCCCACATTCATGGGGAGTAAGTAATAGTTGTTAAGTCATCCAGTTAATAGGTTTCATTATCCCACATTCATGTGGAGTAATAGTTCTTCAGATTAGACTTAGTATATAAGTATGTGTTGAGGCTATTGAAAGCACCGAAGAGTTATTTTGTATTGAGCTTGCTCAAAGGAGGTTTCCCCCTCGAAGTGGCCCGCGATCAATAAAATATCTTTTGTGCTCCAATATTTTTCCATTCTCATTGTTTATTGCAGGAGGTTTTCCACAAAAATATTGTCTTGAATAATTTACCTAATATTTAATTCTCAACCAGGGTTAGTAGGCTTAGAGTTTCTACAAAATATATGTGAAGGTAGAGAGTGTTTTGGTAATACTTTAATAGGCCAAAGATCAAAAGGCCTTAAGTTGAACTTCTAAGGATCTAAAATGACTAAGTTAATGAAAACAAAGGTAACATCAAACTATTTATAAATTTCTGGATATAAACAATGATATGACAATAAACTATTCTATCTAGAGAGATTGATTTCTACTTAAGAAAATGACTACATTAAAAATATTTACAATGACCAAATAGAAACTATACATGCACTAACTAAATCATTTCAATTCCACTCTCCTTGATTATTCTGAGGGTAGGCATTTACTATAATAGGAACTGGGGCAGGAGAGGTATCAAAATGGCTCTCAAAAGAAGTATAAAAGCTAAAGGGAATTAAGTCTAGTTTGATCTCTACAAAAATGTGTAAACTGAGAAATGTCAAGTTACAAGAAATAGTAAACATGATTGTTTATACACAAATAACTCCTATTTACAAAATACTATATGAGGGTAGACATATTTATGGACAAACAGAAAACTTACAAAGATGATTTGAGTTCTATCTTATAGGTCATTTTCACAACTGTATAATTCAAAAGAACAAATTATAAACACATAATCTATTAATGCATGTAATTTAAAACTTATATACAAAGGAACAACTTAAATCAAAGGCTCAATTACAAATCAATACAATGAGTTAAATTACATAACATAATTCCTATGCATAAGGTAAAAAGAAAGAGGAAGGAGAAATGAGTTTTAACAAGAAGTCTTAAACAATCTTATTTAAAGGTATTCAAAAGAAAATATAAAAATTATCTAACCATTACTACTTAGATAGAATCAGAAAACTAGAAAGATAAAATTTAAAACAAATTAAAAACACATAGGACTGAATGAGCGATTGTATAACAGGTGGAAATGAAGGTCTGTATAAAAGGTGGAACGGACTGTTTATATGACAGTATTTTTAAAGAAAATGTTAAAAATTTAAGGAAACAGTAAATTTAAATGCTTTATTGAATGGCAACTGCCTCATACATGTACTACTGCAATGTAAAAGCAAAAAGTAAACCTACTTTAATCACTGAATTCCATAACAATATAACCTAAGCTAATTTCATAATTCAAAGTATTCTTTAACAAACTAACATAATCATAAGAAAATTCATGATAAAAACTGGAATAAACATAACTAGATCTACTATAATTTAAATCTAGAAATCAATCAATGAAATAGAAAGACTTTGCAAAAAACTTGAAAACTATATTAGGCACAACCGAATTTGAAATCTATTCTAAGTGCAAAAGAATCTGAAAGCTATTCTAAGTGCAACCGGTTGCTACTTGATGAAAGAAACCTATATGCTCAACATAGTATTAAACTAAAATCTATGCTACATGAAACATGAACGATTACAGAAACAAAACTACACAAACAACTTCTAAGCAAAATTATACTAATTGTAGAGGAAAGAAATAACAAAACCTACACAAAGATTTAAAGACTCTGTTTGTCGGGGGGGGGGCTCCCAATGAACATAGTTATGCTTCTTCTAATCACACATGATCATACATAGTGTAATATGAATTTAATTACAATAAAAGTGTAGCATTACATAGTTTTTTCAGATTGAACTGATCAAATAAAAGATAGAAACTCAAACTCCAGACTTCAAGAAGTCGTTCCTAAGTTGCATGACAGCGTCTATATGTTGTTATCGGATAAATCTACTCAATTGGAATCAAGCCATATCTCCCTAGTCCAAGTGGATCTAGAACAAATCAAATATAGAATACAATCTACTTTCCTAGATCAATCAGAAATGCAAAGAAACAGATAGATCACTTACCTAATATTCGCAAATCCTCTTTTCTCTTTGTTGATCCAAGCTCCAGAATCTTCAGATCTACAACTGCAAAATATTGTCAAGCATGTGGAAACAAGAAAACATCATATGCGTATCCAAACATATAATTATCTAATCTAACAGTTAAGGAAGAAAGCTATAAACATCAACAACACAACAACGTTTACGAAAATATATTTGTATTAATATAATCAAGAAGATACATAGAATTGCAATGAGAAGGGACATCACAACCTAGCCTTAACATTATTGTTTATGCCAAAAAGTGTTCCTAGACTACAAGAGAACAAGCCAACACAATCTCAAATATCTCAATAAAACAAAATAGGGTTTTTAGGGTTTTTTGGTTGAGAAGTTTGATGACAAGAGGGAATGCATTCATAAATCCAAATAAACACTAAATCATAAGCATAGAAAAACTAAGATGCATAACATAATAACCATTATCCAATAGAAAACAACACTAAGGTTCATCCACAAATGGCAATCACTCCAAGTATAAAAACTTTAAACCAGCAATGAAATTACCAACTAAGTAGCTAAAACAAGCTATAAATGAAGCCAGAGAACAAACTAAAGGGTAAATAGAGCATATATTTCATAATTGGTCTTTCAAATACACATAAGAGTCATTTACTTAATTTATGAACAAGTCTGAAGACCTCCTCTTTCCAGACAAAAAATCAAACCATCAATCCTCTTTGTGACATACATTAATACTATCCTTCAAAATTGGTTAAGGACTAAGCCCTAACTGCTTTTCATCCTACTCATCGAAATAGTTTTATCTAAATAATAATTACAAAAATGAAATATCCTTCAAAACATAACTAATAGCTGATTGTGTTAACAAGCTTTACAGATCTTTAGCTACTTCAGCTAACAAGGCTATCCTTTCTAAGGCTTGGGTCTTTCTTCTAGCCTTCAGTTGATCTGCTTCCATATCTACCATCTTTCTAGTGATTTCTTCATTTTACTGTTGCATATCCTTGATGGTTTGTTTCAACATTGTAAATTGACCTTCTGTATTCCTCTTCCTTTTCAATGCCTCTCTTGAAACTACAATCGGCTCCTGATAGTGGCTATTCACCTCATCTAGATCCTCTCTGAGTCTTCTATTTTCCATGACCAAGCCATCATTTGTCTCCTGCATATATTCCACCTGATACTTATATTGTTTTACACTTCTCTGTAAATTCTCTTTTCCTGAATCAAAGGCTTTATTTCCTGCTGGGGTTTGCATCTCATTTGGAAGCCATGGAATGTTTAATCTCTTATAAATTTATTCATCTTCTGGCAACAATTCTATAGTAGTTTCAGGAAAACTTAGGTTTTCTTTAGTCTCAGCTTCACATGGAACATTTTCCTCAACCATCACCTTCTTTTCTGAGTGAGAAGCCTTTATCTCACCTTCTTGCTGTTCCTGCAGCATTTGGCTTCGTACCTCTAGAAATATATCAGACAGTTTAGTCTCAGTAAGGATAGACTCTTTTTCTAATTCCATCGGCCTTTTACCTTTACTGTCACTCTTATCAGCATTCAATTTTTCATCAAATGAGGAATCATCTATCACTGATACTCTTTCTTTGCTCAATTTAGGGTTCAGCAACTTCTTCATATTCAGTCTGAGCTTGTTTCTGGGTCTAATTTTTGGTCTCCACAAAGGAGCAATTTCCCCCAACATTTTGAAAGTTTTGCCCTGATGGGTAACTGAGGCAAATTCAACAACTTTTAGTTTCTTTCTCTTTGGTAATGCCATGTCATCATCCTGGCTGTGAAACTCCTTTTTAGTACAAACCCTAGTTGCATCAATAACATGGACTTTATCATCCTCAAACATGCATTTCTCATCTTCTGACAGAACTGTGATTGGACTTTGTCTTTGAACTTCAATATCCTCTTTCTCACCTGAAATTTTCTCTGCAGGTACAATCTATTCATCAGCAATTGTCTCTGCTGGTACATCACTTTCAATAGGCTCGGTCTCCTTATTATTAGACTGTAAATCTTTGCTTTCAATGTCATTAAGGTGTTGTCTAGATTCAAAATATTCATTTGCATGATCTAAAACTTCTTCTAATTTAATCATGTCTTCATCTTTGACCTTTACCTTTTTCCTAAGCTTTTTGATCAAGGTCTATCCTTTATCAGTTTGTCTTCTATGAGACTGTCCTTCTTGACCATTTTGAAAACCTGACCAGAAAAGGAAATACTCCCAATTCTTTTCCCTACTCTGCAAAACAGTGTTTATAATGAGTTTGATAAGTCCATGGTGGAAAATGGACTATTTAGTATGATTTTGGTGCTCTTTAATTCTGCAAGACATCTTCTGCAGGCTCTTTAGAAAGAAGAAGGGCAGGTTCATCTTGGACTCATTACTGAGATGCTGAAGAAATCTGAAGTGGTATTTGAAAACGAAGGCATATCTTCCTTCACAGGCAATATAAATCTGTAAAAGTTTAATGGGTTCTATCCATTCAGGCTTGAAGTTATGAATGGGTACACCTTTACCCCAATCTACAATTACACCAGGCAGTAAGTACTTTTGTGCATTGAAGGTGAATGGCACCTTCTTAAGCCATAGTTCTCCCTCATTCTTGATGCCTCTTGCCTCAGCTACCAACTCCTTGGTTAATTTGAATTTCAAAGTATCAAAAGACACAGTGTCTTTATCATAGCACTAAGCAAACTTATGGGAGAACTTTGCATGATATCCATCAATATTTTTGAAAAATGTCAAGCATCCTGCATTTGCAAATAGCTCTGCACATTCTGGAAATTTATCTATCCAACTTAGGTCAGTGGGCTCAGCTCTATTTGTTTTTCCACTTTTCTTCATTTTCACTATGGTTTATAGCACTTATCAATTATTCCACAGTCTATTTATCTTCAAATCATCAAAGTCTACCCTATCACATAGTTCAGGGAATCTTCTGTACCAAATTGCAATCACAAAATTTAGGGACCTCCAATAGTTCTGCTCTGAAGTCTACTATTTTAAACGATGACTGCCTGGATATATTTGTTAATTTTTTATCATTCATAGTCTATTAGGTGAGCAAACTCAAATCCTTCCTTCGAATTTTGACCTTATGCATTTTATCAGAAAACCCCAAATTAAACAAACCCTAGCAAATGCCACGCAGGGTACCTGCTCAGAAGATCAATACAAGTGCTAGAATGCAGTCTCTTCAAGGGTTAGGTGTCGAATTTCATGTTCCAGATGTCTCTAACTATCCAGATCAATTCAAATTGTCCCTGCTGGAAATCCCTAAATCCTCATTAAGTTGTAAAACCTCTGATTTCTCAGCAGTAAGTTCTCACCACAATTTTCAATACCTTCGTATCCTTTAGATCAGGAACATATTCCTGAAAAATCTGGCTCGTTCAACTTGCTATCATCATTCACCTTGAATTGCATGTAGTCGCCATGATCTACCTCACATGATGACCATCCACCTGTTTCAATGATAGACCTTTCAATACACGTATCAAATGTAACAAATGATATGATTAACACCTCAGGGACAAGACACCCGAAAAAATCAGACTGAAAATAATGATTTTGGCATTCGCGACTTTCTTGTAGCGCTCTAGTGTATTAATTTCACTCTTGCACTACAAGAAAGTCCAAACACATAATTTCACATCATTAAGTCACTAATAAGGTTTAAGACTTGGTTTATATGCTTAATCTTGACCTTAGTGTCATTTATGAAACCATTTAATCCATATATACCTTGTAGAACCCTTCAAGAATGAACTATGAGCCAAATTTATAGAAGCGGGCTTAAAAATAAGAAAAATCAAAATGATGAAAACTAAAAAGCTTGAACTCAAAATTAACCTTTATAAACAAAATTTCCTAGAAGCAAAAATACTATCAAGGTTAAAAAAACATAAATAAAAGCATAAAACTAAAGAAGACAAAATCATGACCTAACAGCTGCAATCTTCCATCCAACAATCCAAGCCAAAGCCTCCAAAGCAAGATAGTAAGCCACCTAGAAATTCCACTAGCATAAGGGTACCATAGTCCTTCCTCTCTTCCAAATGGAGAGAGGGTTTAATTTATAAGGCTAAAGGTATAGAATAGGTTGAGGATTAGGAGGAGGGATCAAAGGGATCTTCCCTACAGGTTAGGAATCAAATGCCACCTCACCTAAATAATAGGAATAGAGCTCCACCTCACCCACCTTCGAGAAGGATCTCGAATCTTCACTTTTTTCCCTCAAAACACCCTCGGTGCTCTTAGCAGGAAGGGAAAAAACATCATCGGCACTCATAGCATTGGGAGATAGAGCATCGGCGCACCTAGCATGAAGGGAAAAAAATGCTTTCAACACTCCTAGCATGAAGGAAAAAAGCGTCGACCTTCCTAAAGAGGGAAAAAAGGAAGAAAAATCCTTAATCTCAATCAACTTTAGCAGAGAGAAACTTGGGGATTAGGCAAAGGGTTGACACATGGATCAAGAGTGCAATATTTTGGTGTAACATATATACATTGTTCAATGGAGGTGAGCAATTCAACCCTTTAGTGGTTGACTGCTCTTCATCATAATGCAGTCATAATGTCAAATAAGCGCATTAACAACTAACAACTAACAACTCTTCTTCTCTCACAGATAAAGTTTTCTCTGGAGAGCAATGTGGCTTATGAATTCAATCCAAATCAGAGTCGGCGTCAAGGTGTCATGCAGAGACATGTGATGGGAACTTCTTCTAGAAGAATACTGATGCTAAGATGATGGCGCGTGGTGATGACAGTTCCTAGCCATTTTCCCATGCCTATAACGCACAGAAATATGCTACCAACAATGTGCGGTATGTTTGGTGATCTGGACAACAAGATGGATACGCTCTCCATATATCTAGTTGAAAGTGTGTCTACTTGTTAGCCTGCCTGAAAGACCATATAACCTGCAAACAATAATACACATGAATTAATATAGAGAATGCACTCCATATCGTTCCAATTTAATCATTGAAACCATAAAATGATGATGATAAACAAAATTGATATAAACCTTAAATTTATTCATACCTGAGGCTTGAATAGTGAGTTGCATAGCACAAAAGATAATAAAAAGTAACAAAACATGTGTTAATATGCGAAGTATTGAACCCAAAAATGGTGACAAAATGGGGACCAAAATTCCCCCAAACCAGAATAATACCAGGTCCCACCGGTGCAAAGTAAAAGATATCATGAGGAAGGAGGTAGAGCTACATCAGCAGCTGCCTCTAACTTGGATGGAACAAATTGCTTGTACTTCAATTTCTTGTGCTTTCAGAAGGGCACGCCTTGCTTGTTGATCCCTCTGTGATAAACTAATGGTCTTGTGCAGATACTCCATATTTTTAATTTGTAACCGCAATTCTCTGTTTTCCTCACGAAGCTCTAAAATTAACTTGACATGTGCTTCATTCTACTTTGTCGATTGAGTTAACTCGGAAGTTAACTTATCTAATGTGGGCTACGGTGGCATAAATGGTTGTGGGGACTGGTTAAAATCCCATGGAATTCTTATTTATTTTGAAGGCGGATCCAAATCGACAATAGGAAGGGGGTCTTCAGGGCTGATATTCTAAACAGATGCAGGAATGTCCATTTGATCAATGTCCTTGAGAAATTCAGCAGAGAGGCTAGATAGTGCTAAGAGGGATGAATTGGGATTGATTTCCTTTATCCCGGCCTCATCATTCGGATGACCAGTCTGCTCATCAAGCTAAACCATGGTCAGAGTACTGGGCCAAAGCTTGCGCTGAACACTTTTATCCTTCTGTCTTCTGGTACAGGGTCATGAAAAAGGCACAAATTCAACGGACACAGGACTTGCAGGGGTATCTTGCACAGGTGAATTAGGTTTTGAGACATCCTCATCAAGGAGGACAACATCAGGGTTTTCTACAGGTGAGGTTGGTCTTGAATCAGGATGAAAATGACGAGACTACTTACGAATATTGAGGTGGGGATTAAGCACTTTGAACGCAAAGGTTTCCCAAGACTAGTTTCATTCTTTAAGCTGATCCAAAATTAACATTTTGATTATACTATGGTGATACAAACTACTATTCAGATGAAGGTTTTCTTCTAGACCAAATTTGACATTTTTTCTAAGCTATGGTGGAAAAATAAAGGGAAATTCAAACATCTATTATCAACGAAGTGGGCTAATAACCAAAGGTGACAAGACTTGAAAACGCTAAATTTACCTTCACAGGTAACCGAGTGAATGATGACTGTCAACAGCTTGATATACTCCAGCTTTATCCAGCTGTGATGGTAGCCTTTCACACCTATTACATACTATAACTTAGCCTTCAAATCAAAATTATGTGATGCTCATGAAATGAACCAATGTTTATGCCATCATGACCTAATCTGGCCATCCTCCCATCGAATCCCATTGCAAATAGCAATGAGATCTCTTCATCATAACCTTGCAGCGAATGGAGGAATGGGTTCCAGCTGGCTTGAAAAAACACTTCCCTACACTCCCTAAACTATGTCATTTGAAATAGATCCTGATAACTTTTAGGCTCGAATCGGTTCGGCATGATGGAAACAAAGGAAGGAATACAGGGTTTTCAAGAAAGGTGGCTCAAATGCTCCACAGTAATAATGGTTAGTGATGGTGATGGAATTGAAGAAGGTTCGCACAGTGCTAGTTTTAAAGCGTGTCACATTCAACCTGCCAAATGATCATGCAACCAGCTCGACATGCCTAAACGATCGTGCCATTATAGCAAATTTTTGGAGCGTGTGCCATCTAAAGCGTGTGATTTAACGAGTTTCTAATTTTTAGTTGGTTCAACCATGTCCAAAGCAAGATTTGGACAGGTTGAATGTGTAACTTAATTCAATTGTATAGCCAAACTCATAACCATAACCTTAGTTCAATGAGGAGGGCGTCTTATCTGATAGCTTATGTGTGCGAACAAAAAAAGAGAATAATGAAGATGGCAGGGTCATGATAACCAAAAGGTATTCGAAGGCCGTATCATATCCGTTTAGGGGTGAAATAAGATCATATTAGATTTAATTCATACAATCATTAATCGGCATTAGTCATAATATCATATAGATGTGACCCTAATGGTATGACTTGGATTTTTACCCAATAAAATTAAGCCAACACTTAATCATAGGTACAAAAATATCATAATTTTTTTTCCAACTCATCATTCGACCTTTTATTCACACCAACATTCATCCCTTCATATGATCCTTCGTATGATTCTTCATATAGCTTTTCATATGAAATACTTCTTTTAGCGTTCTTGCTTATTCGTCCATAATTTTAAGGCCAATTTCGCTATCTGCGTTATCCTGCAAACACTTTATCATTTGGAAATGAGTCTTTTATAAGTAAAAAGGAAGACAGACAATCAACTAATCCTCCCCCAAACCAAAGATATGGCATCTCCTCAATCCATACAAGAAAACTATGTAATTTGCAAAAGAATTGAGAAAGTTCAGTCATGTTGTTGTAAGTTTGTAAAAGACAAAAAGACTAACTAATAAAGTGAAAGGATTCAATAGATATAATTTAAAAAATAGTGCTCAAATGTATAGAGATATAAATGGATCATTTATGATGTGACGAAGAGTACCATAGGGAAAACTAGTCACCCTTTCCTTTTTGTAAAGATATCTTGTCATCTCAAAAATTCTTTGAGCTCACCTTCGAATTTGTAGGAGTTTACAACTATGGGTCCCATTGCTAGGATAAACATATCCTAGATATTGATTGAAATCAGATTGTTCGATCCAAGGGTATCTTAGAGTTATTCTTTGATGACATCATAAACAATAGGCCTAAACATATTTTACTGTTAAACTATGCGCCTAGTGGTGCATGAAGTAGATCTCTTTTTACTTGATATTGCCCCTGTTATCTCCTAAATAAATCAGTCCTCAATAAGTTAGACTTAGAAATTTATATCTTGTGGTGAAAGGAGGTCAAAATAATTTTTAAATGTTTTCAAGGATCATTTTGAAATATTGAGATGTTTAATGAAGTTTGGAACACTGTTGACTCTATTTTCTAATGAAATATTTGAAGCTCAGCTGTCGGTGGCTTAGGTGAACTTCTCAATGGTTCATTAGACACCGAAAATCCCAGCTTTTGGAAACTTAAAAATATAATTTGGGGATACCTTAGCCACCAAAATCACACTGAAGTTAAAACGGTTGGCGCGCCCATCACCCTCACTTACCATTAGCATGAAGAGCACCACTACCAAGACATTAACTACCGAAAAGACAGGACTTGCAATAAATCATCAGTTGGTAAGAGGGGTCATTAAGAAACTGAAGTGACCTATCAAAAGCAAAACCCTCTCTTCCCTCTACCTATCCCATGTCTATGTTAGAGCCACCACGAAGCATTGATTTCTAGTTATAATGATTACGTCACTAGCTAGCTCACAGGTCTCATCAGAATTAACTTCCACCGTACTCAAATCCTAATTTCGAGTCAGCTCCCTCAAAATCAGCACCACCTCCTTAATCCATTCCACATTTCTTACATGCATCCTCACTGATCCAAGATCCTTGAAATCTAGCATTGTAATTGCCTTCTGTAGGGTATGAATTTTCAATTTTGCAGGTACAGAAGAGAAATATAGGAGATGAAGAAAGGAGGAGGACCTGTCCTAAGAAAGGAGTTGGGTGATATTGGCTATCTCGAATAGCACCCAGAGGTATGTCGGCTATTCAAAGACTCAAGCTGCTATATTTTCTGTGAAAATATTCAGGGATCCCATGAGAAAGTGGCAGAAGCCTTTGCTCTCTCCTTCGATGGCTTGAAAGGAGTGATTGGTAGAGAATAATTTCAAGTGGGTGAGGCTCTGATAGCAGAAGTAACAGATCTCCCAAGGATTGGGGAAGGATGGCTCAAAAACACAATCACAAAGAATTTAGAATTTAGGTATTACCTGAAGCCTGAGCACAAGAACATTGTGTGGAAGAAGAGCATTCCCACATCATGGCTTGAGGAAAAATGGCAGCACTTATTGAAGGAAATTCTAATCTACATAACTTGTGAGGACATGTATAATAGGGTAATGATATACCATTTCAAGTTAATGAACTATTTTACTGGCAGGAACCCCTTGAACTTTGCTTTTTACCTATACAAGAGCCTGACTAAAATGGCCCATCAAGTTAAATCCCAGCCCACCAAAATTGCAGGAAGGCTATCACATCATGGCTTGATCAAGTTGATCATCCTTGAACTGCTGCAAAGAAGGAAAGTGGCCTAGAAATACTTCTTATTTTTGAATGAGTTTGAGACATAATTGCATCCACTCCCAGAAGTGGTAAGAGGAAGAGGAGGGCCATCTCTCCAATTGTAGTGGATCAGGCCTCTCTAGCTGCTAAGACCAAGAAGGCAAAGAGGAACCTGGATTTCAGTGAAAAGGCAGAGGAGGTTCCAGCACCAGGAAAAAATATCCTCGACCTACCTTACTCTAATTTTGAGGATGAAGAGGAAAAGGAAACCAACCTAGTACATTAGTTTCAAATAGAACAGGAGGAGTTTCCATCACCTACACCAAAGGAGGATCAGGGTGAACCAGTAGCAGAGGCTTCATCCAGCAAACCTAGATCCCAAAAAATCAGTCAACTGTTGAGGCAGGTGTATGAGCTAGAAATATTGGAGAGGGAAATCAAAAGAACCAATGAGAGGCTAATGAAGAGGAATGACAAATTATATGAGTCTCTGAAGGAGATAAAAAGGAAGTATACCAAGCTATAGGAGAGCAATCTTAGGTTAAGGAAAGAGAAAATTAGGCTCTGCAAGAAGATCAGGCTGTCCAAATTGCAAAAAGGGAAATCCAACCCTCAGTCTTAAGCTCACTAGAAGCTGGAAACCCTAGAAGAAGTAGCACTGATCCTTTTTAGCCCAGAGGCAACCTGTGATGCTGCTTCCATCCCAAACCCTAGGCAGGTTGCAGAGACACCTAAGAATCAGCACTAAAGCCTTAAAACATCAGGGTAAAGTGTGATTACAATTTTGATTAAAATTTTAAAATAGACTTTTCGGTGGCTTAGGAGAACACTGCAGCTATTCATTAGCCACCAAAAATAGAGCTTTTGGTAGCTTATAGGCCTAGAGTTTTGCTTGCTTAGCCACCGAAAGCGCAGAATAGTGTAGAAAGGCATAGTTTCACACAAAACCAACTTTTGTTGATCCAAACACCTGATGGATGATTTATAAGGTTGGAAATTAATTAAAGGCACCAGTATTTTGGCTTTGTTTTAGTTTTGGAAGGTGCCAGCAAAGTGAATTAGGTCACATATCCTTCCTACTCTGACAAAGTGTGACTTGTCTTCCAAATGGAAAGTTCAAGTTCTACTTCAATGTCTACTACAACTATTAAAGAGTTCAAGGAGTAGGAATATTTTGGAGTTAATTATATTGGCAATCAAGATAGGATTTTGACCTATTTTTAGTAAACATTTTTTATTATCTATTTTTAGTAAATTCGATCCAATTTTTTAGGATTTGAAATAAATTTTGTAAAGGCTATAAATCCCGGGACTAATGTAGAAGAAAAGGTTCAACTTCAGAGACTTTTTAGACACTTGTTGTATTTAGTCTTCTCATGTGCTTTGTCACTTAATACAAGCTCTTTTGCCATTACATGTTCAACTTTCATTTTCTTTATGTTCTGTACTTGTGCTTGGATGTTTCATTCATGTTTATTCTATTTACTTAATGCAAGTCCTATCTCTATGTGCGTTATTGGAATTACATGTATATTTTCCATGTAATGATCAGCCATTCATATGTGAGTTCCTTATGTGTGAATCTGCCAACATAGTGAGTTCTTCATCTGAGTCACCCTTATTACAAACCCTCTGAACATTGATAGTTAGAAGCCTTGTCTATTTGATTGAGTATTATGCATTTCTTGAGTGAGTGAGGTCTTATTGGTCATCTGACTTGATCCATTTAGTAAACCATTTTAAAAATACTGAAGTTACCAGGCATTCTCGAGATGCAACCTAGAGGTTTTTCTTGGAGAGCTAACAAATTGGCACTGTTGCTAGGGAGAATATATTGAAGCTCAGCTTCCTTGGGGGACGACACAGATCCTACTTTGATGATAGACAAATTTGGGACACTATTTGGGTTGTAATCATCTATCTGGTGAATCCATTGGAATAAGGTGGCTTCGAGAAGACCAAGTACCAGAGAAAATCCTCAAAGGCCACTAGTAACACCTGTTTTAGATCCTGAAAATATTATAAGGAGAGGAAGAGCTTCACAAAGGCAAGTTTCCAGATCTTCAAGGGGAGCTGCATCAAGTACTTCCATAGGCATTTCTCCTATTGTATCAAATAGAAATCCCATTAAATATTCTTCTACTAAATCATTTAGTTCTCATAAATTTATAAGTGAATTAGAAAATTTGAAGGTTGGGGAATATTCAAGGACTTTTTCTTGTGTAGATCTAGTCCTTAGCAACCCCACTGAAGTAGATCTACCTCCTATACTTCCTTAGATACACCACCCACACCAGCAGCATCTTATTCTTCCCTTTCCATACTCACTTCCAATATGGCTGCCCCTTTGACCAAGATGCAAAGGATCCTCGTTGCCAGATATGCCCCTTTAAATTTTCCTAACCCCCTTTCTACTATGCCTACTGGAGATTATCTAAAATATATGCCTAAGTTTACTAGGGAGGGAGATTTTACTGCTGAGGAGCATTTAGAGGCATTCTACAGTTATGCTGAGAATATAAACATTAAACAGGAAGATGTGTGGACTAGGGTTTCTATGCAAAGTCTAGATGGTCAGGCTAGGAAATGGGTCAAAGAGTTACCTGCTAGATCAGTAGCTGGAATTGAAGCTCTAGATGACATATTTTTGAAACATTGGGGAGAAAGAAGAGACCACCTTTACGATATCACGGAATTTAGCGATTTGAGGAGAGAGAATGGTGATTCTGTTTCAAATTTCACAAAAATATTTAACAAAATGTTCAACAAGATCCTTGCTGAGATCAAACCTACAAACACTTCAACCAAAATTACTTATGCAAATTGCTTTTTATTTTGAGTTCTGTATTCTTCTCAGAGAAAGAAGATCTTCTTCTTTATCACTCATGCAAGATGCTGCTCTTGAAGTTGAGTCTAATATTGTTGCATCTCAAAAAATTAAGGGAAAAGTGGACAGGAGGAAACAATCTTCAGATCCCTTAGGTCCTTCTTCATTATAGAACAAAATGGAAAAAATGGCCAATATGTTGGATAGCTTGACAGTTGAGATGTCTAAACTTAAATATCAAGGTCAATTAACTGTAAGGAGTAAAGGGTTAAATGAATTTTCTCCCAGAACCCCTAATATGCTCCCTTACAGAAGGAACAACCCATAGGCTTAGATCCTTCAAAGGGATAGGAATCCAACTGAGGAACAAAGAATCAAAGATCCTTTCCAAAATGTGGTGTTGGAAGAAGAATAAGAGTTTGCTTAGGGAGAATGAGAAGCAGAAGAAAATATCAACTGCATGGAAGATGAAGCTCACCTCTCTTTCTTGACACAATCAGATTATGAGGAAGCCCTCATCAATGAGCAGATCACTGAAAAATCCTTGTATCAGGAAGATGATCAAGGAGGTTATAATTTGAGGTATAGGATTGTTGCTCCCGAAAAAAAGAGTCCTATCCCTACAAAGAAGCCTGCTCCCCTTGCTAAAAATATTGCTGCTCCTGCAAAATATATGGCTGCTCCCCCAAAGCAGCAGCAAAATCCATTGCAACCATCAGCACATGATCCTATTTAGCTCAAAGCTCCATCACAAGAGGTAATAACTTCTGACAAGCTGTATTGTTCTTTCAATGTTGAGTCAGAAATTTAGAAATTGAAAATCCCTTTTCCATTGATATAATTGATGAAGAATTATTTCTTTAAGTCATCTCTATTGAAATCTCTCCCACCAGAAGCACCCATAGATGCTTACTTTGTCAATTTGCAAGATGATAAGCCCACAGTGACCCTAGGCCCTATGGTTAAAGAGCTAGATGAGTCTTTTCCACCCTTCTATATATCCTTGAACATCCATGACAATATCCTTCACAACTATCTGCTTGACTCAGGAGCATCCCACAACCTAATGCCAAAAGAAGTGATGGATGAGCTTGGCCTCAGCATTACAAAACCCTACCATGATCTTTTCTCTGTCGACTCTAGGAAGGTCAAATGCCTAGGCCTCATAAAAGACCTTTTCATGCACCTCTCCCAACTGCCTTAAAAAAGCATAGTAATGGATATAGTAGTGGCTGATATCCCACCCAAGTTTGGCCTCCTCTTGTCTCACTCATGGAGAAAAAAGGCTAGGTGGTACCCTACAGATGGATCTTACCTATGCTACAATCCCGATGTTTGGAGGGGAAACCAAGAGACTTTATAGAGAAAATAAATTTACCTACATCATCAGTAATGAAAACAATTCTATAAATCATCCCATCTATGCAGTAGACACAGACCTTGGTGCATGTATCCTTCAAATAGATGATTCTCAGCCAGTACCAATGCAACTCACACAGCCTACCTATCAGCAACCTGAGGAAGTAACCACCTCTATCTGGAGCATGTTTTTTGATGGGACCAGTACTCAAGCCTCAGCAGGTGTAGGTGTGGTTTTGATTTCTCCTTCAAAGGAGACTATTCATTTGTCTTACACACTTGATTTCAAGACTACTAACAATATAGCAGAGTATGAGGCTTTGTTGTTAAGAGTAAAGGTTGTTGATGTAATTGTAACTTTGGAATGTGTTCATTCATATATCTTATGTATTGTACCCCGATGTTTATTTCAGGATGTGTCTATAATGTAATTGAGTTATGTCATACCCCGATGTTTATTCTGGGAAGTTTCTATAATATAAACAAGTCATGTCAAGTCATTATGGGTAACCCTCCTATTGGTCAAGGGTTAAAGTCCCCATAGTTATGGGGCCCTAGGGTTATTAGAATATCCTAGAGAAGTCAGCCCTAGGTGATTCATTGTAATCTAGGGCAATATTCCCCACCATTGTGTTAAGGATAACCCTCCTTGTTGGTGGGAGGAGGCAAAGCCCCCACAAGTTGTGGGGCACTAGGGTTATTAGACACTCCTAGAGATGTCGGCTCTAGTAAGTAATTGTTAAGTGAGGCCGACATGATGGAGTGGGATTAAAGTGAACAAAAGAATATAAATAGAGAGTGAGCCTCTCTATTTATCACACACACACTCACTCATTGGGGCACATGAGTGAGAGGAGAAGTTGTTGGGACAAGAGAGAGAATACTGCTATCGGGAGATCATCTTTATGTTTTTGGGTTTTAATTTTGGTTTTGATTCTATATCTGAGGAAGTTGTGTGGTTTTCTCCTTTATGGTTTCCCCGAGGAAAATTCTTTGTGTCTCTTGTCTCTTGTGTTTTATTGATGTGCATGTTATTCTCTCAGTTAAAGATCATAAGATCATAATTCTAGCTTGTATGATAAAAATCTAACATGGTATCAGAGCTAACCTGAGAAGAAGACATTGTGAAACGTATAGAAGCTAGGGCTTCTTACCTTTTGGGTCTCTCTCCATAGTCCATCAGCAAAATTATGCTAGGCTGACTCTCCATTGAAGGGTGCATCGTTCTGTCGAAGATGAATTCGATTCCGAGCATTTTCAGTTTGGGTGCAGGAAATTAGGGCTTCTTACAGAAGAGGAATTTTTGAGTGGGCCTATCATAGGATTTCTCTCCTCATCAAAATCGAAGTTTAGAGACCTGAATCAAGATTTTGGTTGGGTGAAACTCTAGGAAATTCAAACCCTAGTTTGACCCCGAGCTAGAAAAACCCTAAGATACTAAAACTGATAAGTTTTGGTACATTCGCTATATCTCGGGATTGGCGAAGGATCGGGAGCTGAAAATTGTGAAGGATCAAGAGCTAAAAATTGCAGAGGAAAAAACTAAAATATTAATTTACACTTTGTTCGACATTTCACCTCATATTCGCTATATTCTGGGAGATATGATCCCTCCAAATTAGGGTTCCATCCTCTTCCAGAATTCATCCCTAAATAGGACACCTAGGGAGAATTGATATATCTTGGGCTAAAAAGGTCCAAATGAAATTTGAGAAGATGTTCCAGAAAGGGCATGGACTTTACTTTCTTTGGTCCAAGTTTCAGACTCAAAAATATGAACCAGTGACACATGGCAGTCCGTACAACTTCTATGTGCTAGACAGTCCTGTAACAGGTCACCTTGGAAAAATGATCATATGTCCCAATTGGTGAAACCAATTCTGATGAAACCTATGGTTTTGGAAGAGGTACATGTGAGGATACCTTAGTATGAATTTTCAGACACAGAGGAGCAGTAATTTTAGAGATGCCACAGAAACAGTAACAGGAATTTCTACAGAAGAAATTGGAAAACTAGAGCTTCCTGTTCCGGGAGATTCCCTCCACTATTTTAAAAAAAGGAGTACATTGGATAGCTCAATTTGAAGAGATATATCTTTCTATCCAATAAGATCTGAAATATTCCAAGTTTTGAAAATTAAGGTTTCTGTGACAAACCCTAGATCAACTAGCTCCAGAACCAGGACAGACACCTCAAATCGGTAAGATCTAATATTTTCCTATTTGCATTTGAAGTTCTCATTTCAAAGTGATCTATCACATCAGCTTGATGATAATCTTGGTGAAGTTGACAAATTCCAAGCATGAAAGTATTTGATATCTCTAAAGAAAATGGATTGGACACCTACATGAGTAGAGAGGTTCCAGTTCCAGAGGGAGATGAGGATAAAAGCCTTACACCAGAAGAACTTGATCAAGGCCAAGAATATCATTAATGATTCAATCACGAATCAACTTGAACCACAAGTGTCTTCCCTAAAGACACTGAAAGAGATGTTTGATTCCTTGACCAAGCTATTTGAAGGGAATAACTTACATCGGAAGATGACCTTAAGAAACCAGTTGAAGAATGTGAAGATCTAGAATGCAGAAACCATACAGTCATACTTTACAGGGGTCTCTCAAATCAAAGAATAAAATGAAAGCGGTAAAAGAAGAAGTGAAGAATGCAGAAGTGGTGATAGCCACTTTGAATGGCCTCCCAGGATCATGGGATTCATTCATTCGAGGAATGTGTGACAGAAGGAAGTGATTACTTTCAGCAGACTCTGGGAAGAAGAAGAAGCTCGACTCATAATAAGAGAAGAGAAGATGGGAGCAACTAAAGATCAAGCTCCCACCATCCAAAGAAGATCCCTCAAGCGATGAGGAATATGAAGAACTCAACTCTTGAATAACCTCTTATCCACCTTATCATTTGGATAAGAAATGATGCTATTATGAATGAAGAAGACGATGAAGTTGAAGGCTCAAGAAGGAGTCTACCCATGAAAAAAATAAAGATAAGTATTCAATTGTCATTTCATGATATTTTTTTGTTATGCATTTGTTTATATTCAGTTAATGTATTATGCATGATAGAATGTTTGCATTAATGACAGTATACTACTAATATGCATGTGATGGGTAAGTATCTCATGGTGCTATACAATTCTCCATTGCTGCTTATCTAGAATGAAAGCTCTTTGCTGACATATTGGATTAGCGCACAATCTCAATGTTGTCCTGGTAGAGATGGAAGGCATCTAGAAAGTTTCCGTGAGATATAGATTAATGTTGTATTGGCTAAAGTAGTTGCACGATCATATATTTATGCATAAGAACTTGCCAGTATGAATATTACTTATGAAATGTTTCTACCCATACAAATGCATTTGACTTGTAGGAAATATCGCATACATAATTGCCTATAAGAAAAGAAGAATGAGACTTGTTCCAAAGAACAAGTAACGACAATTCAAGATGAAAACTAATATGACGAATGCAGTGACATCATTTATGTAGAACCTTCCAAGAAGAAAGGGAATACCAGTTCAAGAAGAATGATGTCTAGAATGCAGTATCGATACATGAAGGTAGTTTCGTAGTTCCATCATGCAGTAGATGGAAACATCGTGGGATACATGGAAATATTTGTAGCATGAGGCTTCTCACCAAAAGAAGGCATAGACTACAAAGAGACGTTTGTAGCTAGTGGGAGTTGAAACACATACATGATGAGCTTGATGAAGATCTTAACCTTTGCTACAAGGTTGAAGATGAAAGTCTATACACTAGATGTATACATAGAATATTAGTAGCATAGGAAGCTACTTGTCACTCCGGTACAAAATGTTTCAGTGCATAGAGTACGGAAGAAAAAGGGAGTATGATGCTTCAGAGGGAGTGACAACAGAATATCCTAAGGTTCGACATGGTATGATAGGATGGACAAATTACTGATGACTCTAAGCTTTACTGAGAGTAAAGTGGATTCCAACCTTTGCTTCAAAGTTGAAGGTGGAAGACCAGTGATGCTCCTATTATGTGTCGATGCACTATTTTCGAGGCATGGAGGTGTGGACAAGGGAAGTATGCAGTAGAGATCCTGAAGAGGTTCAGGATGACGGACTGCAAGGCCATGACCACACCTATGGCATCGAAAATGAAGCTATTGAGTGATGCTTCATCATAGATCGTTTATGCTACGATGTATCATCAAATGATTGGGTCCTTGATGTACTTGACGATTACGAGACCAGATATTTTCTTTGTTGTTCACCTGATGGTTGCAAAGCATGCAGTGAGGTACCTGAAGGGTACAGTTGATTATAGGCTCAAGTATGAGGTGAATCAAAAGATTAACCTAGAAGGTTATGTTGATTCAGATTGGGCAAGTAGTGCACTTCAAGGTGTTGCTTCAGTATGGGATCATGTGTGATCTCTTGGTTTAGCAGGAAGCAATCTTGTGTGGCACTGAGTATAGCTGAAGCAGAGTATGTCGCAGCTTGTTTAGATAGTTGTGAGGTATTATGGATGTGAAAGCTATTGTTTGATTTATTTGATCACTAGATGGATGCTACTTGTATACATTGTGACAACCAGAGTTGCGTGAATTTGTCAGAGAATCTAGTGTTCCATGACAAGTCAAAGCATATCGAGATCAAGTATCACTATATCAGGGATATGGTGCAGAGGGGAGCAGTGAAGCTCTAGTATGTTGTGACGGAGGAACAGATAGCTGATGTGTTGACGAAGCCATTGGCTAGGGTGAAGTTTGAGTACTTCAGGGAGAAGCTTAGTGTTCTCCAAATCGAGGTTTCCTCCAAAGGGAAATGATGAGACCCAAAGCCATTCTGACAAGGTGAGAGGATTGGTTCCTTCCATGGTCAGATGTAAGCGTTGATCCATTCTGTCATGGTGAGAGGATTGGTTCCTTCCATGTCAGATATGAGTGCTGGGCCATTCTGATGTGACTGTAGGATTGGTTCCTACATGATCAGATATAAGCATTGAATGACATTCTTGGAATGGAGGTGCCTGGTCAGTTACCAAGAATACTCAGTCTAGGACTAAGGGCCTTTCTGATATGACTGTAAGATGTATTATTACATGATCAGATATCATCGCATGGACATTCTGATGTGATTGAGGGATTGGTTCCCACTTGATCAGATAAAAGGGTTGTTTCCATTCTTGGAATGGAGGCACCTGGTCAGTTACCAGGTAACTTAGTTTGGGACTGGGGGCCATTCTGATATGACTGTAGGATTGGTTCCTACAAGATCAGATGTGAGTGCATTCCCTTCTTAAATTGGTTTTCAGATGTAAGTGCAGAGCCCTTTCTGCATGAAGGATTGGTTTCTTGCATGGTCGAATATAAGTGTTGAGCCCTTCTGACATTGGTTTTCAGATGTAAGTGCAAATCCTTTCAGCATGGAGGATTGGTTCCTCGCATGGCCAAGTGTAAGTGTTGAGCCTTTCTGATCATTGGTTGATGGATGTGAGTGCTATGCCTTTCTGACAAGGTTATGGGAGGTGTTCCCACATGGTCAAATGTGAGTGCTGGGCATGCCTTTCTGATATGACTATAGGATTGGTTCCTACATGATCAGATGTAAGTGTTGGGCAGGGCATTCTGGATTAGGGTCATATATAAGTGCTGAATAGGACCTACATGGAGGCTAGGCCTACAACCAGCATGAAAAAGGGATAACTCTGTAGAAATTCCTATGACAAGAAGAATCAAGAGATAGCACCTGTGACGATGATCCAGCAGAGATGTTCCATACCATAGATAATTTAGATTGAGTGATGATCCAAATCCAGTGATGGTGATCCAGATCGAGTGATGATCCAAATCTAGTGATGATGATCCAGATCCAGTGAAGATCTAGATCCAGTGATGATGATCCAGATCTAGTGATGATCTAGGTCTAGTGATGATGATCCAGATTGAGTGATGATCCAGATCCGATAATGAAGATGAATTGAAGATGGAGATGAATTGAACGTGAAGATGACAAGGACTCGATGACGATCCAGATGATACAGAGAAGAATACCTGTACTGATAAATTGTGTCGAGAGAATACCTTCCTAGTTAAGAGGGAGTGTTGATGTAATTGTAACTTCAGAATGTATTCATCAATATATCTTATGTATTGTACCCAGATGTTTATTCTGAGATGTGTCTGTAATGTAATTGAGTCATGTCATACCCCGATGTTTATTCTGGAAAGTTTCTATAATATAAACAAGTCATGTCAAGTCATTATGGGTAACCCTCCTATTGGTCAAGAGTTAAAGTCCCCATAGTTATGGGGCCCTAGGGTTATTAGACTATCCTAGAGAAGTCGACCCTAGGTGAGTCATTGTAAGTTGGGGCAATAGTCCCCACCGTTGTGTTAAGGATAACCCTCCTTGTTGGTCGGAGGAGGAAAAGTCCCCACAAGTTATGGGGAGCTAGGGTTATTAGACACTCCTAGAGATTTCAGCTCTAGTAAGTAATTGTTAAGTGAGGCCAACATGATGGAGTGGGATTCAAGTGAACGAAAGAATATAAATATAGAGTGAGACGTTCTATTTATCACACACACACTCATTCATTGGGGCGCATGAGTGAGAGGAGAAGTTGCTGGGACAAGAGAGAGACTACTGCTGTCTTTACATCATCTTTATGTTTTCATGTTTTACTTTTGGTGTTGATTCTATCTCTAAGGAAGTTGCGGGGTTTTCTCCTTTATGGTTTCCTCAAGGAAAATTCTTTGTGTCTCTTGTCTCTTGTGTTTTATTGCTGTGCATGTTATTCTCTCATTTAAAGATCATAAGATCATAATGCTAGCTTGTATGATAAAAATCTATCAAAGGCTACTAAGGAGATGGGAATCATGTTCCTGAAGATATTTGGAGATTAATATCTCATCATACAGTAGGTGAACAACACTTTTCAAGCAAAGAATGTCAGGATGAAGGCATACAGAGATGAGGTATGGAAACTTAGGGACTCTTTCATGTTTTTTGATATTTCATATATACCTAGAGCTATGAACCAACTAGCAGACTACCTAGCTGTCTCTGCCAGTATTTTCGTTCCTCCTATGCCCCCTAAATTGAACTATGAAATCCAAGTCAAGTACAGGCCATCCCTACCTGATAATGTTAAATTTTGGAAAGTCTTTGAGAATGATGATGAACTTAGTAAATTCCTCCAGGTTGTTGATGAATTTTCTGATATGCATATTGGCCAAGAAAACCTAAATGTGGAGGAATCCCAGAAGCCTAAACTAAAAGAGAAATTGGGTAAGCACAATATTGTCCAGTTTCCAAGCAATCATATACCTTAGGGTCTAGTACCTCTTGAAGATCTCTTTGACCATAATGATGTCCCCTTCAAACCTGTGAAAAGGAGAAATACCCCGTTGTCCATGAGCACAATATAGGTAGCCAAGATCATCCAAAATTCATAAATTTGTCCTCTAAGTTGACTACTGATCAGAAGTCAAAACTTTGTAGTCTTATGAAGGAGTTTGCTGATGTATTTGCTTGGGAATACAATTATTTGAAAACCTATGACACAGATATCATCCAATATAGGATTCCCCTAGAAAAGGACACCATCCCTTTCCAACAAAATCTAAGACCTATCAGTCCCCCCCTACTTCCCATGATTGAGAAAGAGATCAAAAATCTCCTTAATGCTAAAATCACAATCCCACTAATATATTCTAAATGGATTGCAAACCTAGTGATAGTGAGGAATAAAAATGGGGAAATCAAGTTATGCGTTGATTTCAGAAACCTAAACAAATGCTCCAAGAAAGACAACTATCCCTTACCCAATATGGAGCATCTATTACAAAGAGTCTCATGAGCTAGTGTCATGTCATTCCTAGATGGCTTCTCTAGCTACAATCAAGTTTCTATACACCCTGATGATCAAAAGAAAACTGCATTTACCACTCCTTGGGGTACTTTCATGTATGCCAAGATGCCATTTGGGAAAATGAACGTTGGGGCCATGTTTCAGAGGGCCGTGGACATAGCCTTCGTGGGGTTAAAGGACAAGTTTGTTCTCATCTACCTTGATGACCTCACTGTCTACTCAAACAGCTATGAAGAGAATTTGCAGCACTTAAGGAGGGTTTTTATGAAATGTAGACAGTTTGGGATATCTCTAAACCCAAAAAAAGTCTCAATTTGCTCTAATAGAGGGCAAACTCCTAGGTCACATAGTTTCAGCAGATGGTGTGAAGATTGATCCTGTTCGGGTTGAAGCAACCTAGAAGTTGTCCATACCTAGGTCAAAAAAGGATATTCAATCTTTCCTTGGAAAGATAAATTTTGTCAGGAGGTTTATCCCAAAAATTTTATGAATTAGTAAAACATATAACCTCTATGTTGAGGAAGGAGGCTGAAATCAAATAGACAGAACATGCAAGAAACTCTTTTGAAGCCATCAAGAAGGATATCATGGAAGCTCCCACTCTAATTAGTCCAGACTATACCAAGGGCTTCTATATCTTCTCCTTTGCTTCCTATGACATAGTTGCAGTAGTTTTGTTACAAAAAGATGATGAAGGTCTTGATCACCCCATTTCTTTCTTTAGCAAAACATTGAGGGATTCTGAATTTAAGTATGATCCTATCAAAAAATAGGCTTATTCTCTCATCAAGTCATTGAAATCTTTTAGGATCTATATTATACACTTAAAGGTCATTTCCTATGTCCCTTTAGCATCTGTGAAGGATGTCTTAACCCAGCCTAACATTGATGGCAAGAGATCCAAATGGATTGCAAAGTTGATTGAGTTTGACAGAGAGGTGAAGCCTACCAGGCTGGTAAAAGGACAAGGCCTAGCTAAGATTATGGCCGAAGAAAATTATGACCTACTAGGCATGAATCTCATTGGTATAAGTTCAACAAACTTACAGACATAGGTAGCAATAGAGGTAGCAGCAGAGGAGAAGCATGACAGCCAACAGGTGGCTAATAACTTGTCTTCATGTGAGTGGTACTTAGGTATTATTCATTTTTTCTAGAATTTAGAAGTTCCCCCTAAGATTAGCATGACTCAAGCATGGGATCCTAAGCTTAAGTCTGTTAAATTTTGCATAATTAAAAATCTGTTGTATTGGAAAGATCCTTTCGGTATTTTGCTAAGATGTTTAGATAAAGAAGAGTCAGTTCAAGTCATGCATCAGTTTCATTCAAGCACATGTGGAGGCCATCATTACTGGAAGACTATAGCCCAAAAAATTTTAAGGGCTGGGTACTATTGGCCTATTCTCTTTTTTGATGTGTGTACCTTTGTGAAATCGTGTGACAAATGCCAAAGATTCATAGGAAAGTAGCAGCTCAGATCTTTGCCCCTTAGACCTATTGTAGTGAATGGCCCTTTCCATCAGTAGGGTCTTGATTTGATAGGTGAGATTAATCCTTCATCAAGTGGTCAGCACAAGTGGATCATAGTAGCCACTGATTATTTCACCAAGTGGATTGAGGCAGTCCCCACAAGGAATGCCACTCACCAAGTCATCATGAAGTTTCTATATGAAAACATCTTTATCAGATTTGGCTACCCAAAAAGGCTAGTGACTGATAATGCACCAGCTTTTAAATTTGGTTCCTTGTTTAACATGTCTGAGTCAATGGGTATTCAACTGGTGCATTCTACTTCCTACTACCCTCAAGTAAATGGCCTTGTTGAGTCATCCAATAAGAGCCTAGTTAGAATCATCAGAAAACTATTGGATAAGAATCAGAAGAGCTAGGATTCTAAGATAAAGTTTGCTCTTTGGGTTGACAGAGTGACCAACAAAAAATCCATAGGGACTTCTCATTTTAAGTTGGTTTACGGTACTAATGCTATTTTCTCCATCCATCTTGTCCTACCAGTAACAAAGTTCTTTTAGGAGAAACAAGATGAACCAAATGACATGGTAAGAAGAATGATGGATTTGGTTGAACTACAGCAAGTCAGAGAACAGTTGGTGGAGAAGTCAGAAGCTCACCAAAAGAAGATTAAAAGTGTTTTTGACAAGAAGGAAAAGGTGGATAATTTTTAGGTTGACGACTGGGTTTTGAAATGGGATGTTGTCAGGAAGGAGAAGGGAAAGCATGGTAAATTTGATTCTCTATGGATAGGACCTTTTGTGATAACTCAGGTACAACAAAACAACACTTTCAAACTGCAAAGTCTGGAAGGTGAAGAGGTGTTTGATGGCCCAGTCAATTGGCAATTTCTGAAACTCTATTTCATCTAAGGCTTCAAAGCCTTATCATTGTAAAATATCATTTTTTTTGTTTTTGCAAAATAAGTCCATGCCCAATGGAACAGTAGAAGATAGGTTTAGTTTTTGTTTTTCGGGAAAGGCATTTGGTCTGTGGTTCTTGGAACCTCACAGGGAGGTTTCCATCCCCAGGTAGGAGCTAGATGTTATCTCCTAAATAAGTCATTCCTTAATATGTTAGACTTAGAAGATTTATATCTTGTAGTGATAGGAGGTCAAAATAATTTTTAAAGGTTTTCAAGGATCATTATGAAAGATTGAGATGTTTAATGAAGTTTGGAACACTGTTGACTCTGTTTTCTACTAAAATATTTGAAGCTCAGCTTTCGGTGCCTTAGGTAAAATTCTCAACGATTCATTAGCCACCAAAAATCCCATCTTTCGGCAGCTTAAAAATAGAATTTGGGGCTACCTCAGCCACTGAAAGCACACTGAAGTTAAAATGGTTGGTGCACCCATCACCCTTAGCCACCGTCAGCATGAAGATCACCACTACCAATCCATTAACTGCCGAAAGGATAGGACCTGCGATAAATCATGAGTTGGTAAGAGGGGTCTTTAAGAAACTGAAGTAACCTATCAAAATCCAAACCCTCTCTGCCCTCCACCTATCCCATGTCTATGATCAAGACACCATGAAGCATTGATTTCCAGTTAGAATGATTACGACACTGGCTAGCTCACGGATCGCATCAGAATTAACTGTCACCCTGATCAAATACCAATTTCTAGTCAGCTCCCTCAAAATCAACACCCCCTACTTAATCCATTCCACAATTATTACATGCACCCTCACTGAGCCAAGCTCCCCAAAATCTAGCACTGTAATTTCCTTCTCTAGGGTTTGAATTTTCAATTTTGCAGGTACATAAGAGAAATCCAGGAGATGAAGAAAGGAGGAGGACCTACCCTAAGAAAGGAGTTGGTTGATATTGGCTACCTCGAATCACACTCAGAGGTATGTCATCTCTTCAAAGACTTAGGATGCTATAGGTTCTACAAAAATATTCAGGGATCCCATCGAAAAGTGGCAGAATCATTTGCTCTCTCCTTCGATGGCTCAAAAGCAGTGATTGGCAGAGAAAATTTTCAAGTGGATGAGGCTCTGATAGTAGAAGTAACAGAGCTCCCAAGGACTGGGGAAATCTAGTTCAAAACCATAATAATAAAGAATGTAGAATTCAGGTCTTACCTAAAGCCTGAGCACAAGAACATTTTGTGGAAGAACAAAATTCCCACATCCTGGCTTGAGGAAAAATGGCATCACTTATTGAAGGAAATTCTGGTCTACACAACTTGTGAGGGCAGGTGTAATAGGGTAATGATATACTATTTCAAGTTAATGAACCATTTTACTGGTAGGAACCCCTTGAACTTGCCTTTTTACCTATACAAGAGCCTGACTAAAATGGCCCATTAAGTTAAAGCCCAGCCCACCAAAATTGCAGGCAGGCTATCACATCATGGCTTGATCAAGTTGATCATCCTTGAACTGCTGCAAAGAAGGAAAGTGGCCTAGACATACTTCATGTTTTGGAATGAGTTTGAGATAGAATTGCATCCAGAAGACAAAAGGAAGTCTTCTTCAAAAAGGTCCTCCACTCCCAAAAGTGGTAAGAGGAATAGGAGGGCCATCTCTCCAATTACAGTGGATCAAGATTCTCCAACTGTTAAGACCAAGAAGGAAAAGAGAAACCTGGATTTCAGTGAAAAGGCAGAGGAGGTTCTAGCACCGGGAAAAAATATCCACAACCTACCTTACTCTGATCCTGAGGAAGAAGAGGAATAGGAAACCAACCTAGCAGATCAGTTTCAAATAGGGCAAGAGGAGTTTCCATCACCTACACCAAAGGAGGATCAGGGTGAACCAGTAGCAGAGGCTTCATCTAGGAAACCTATATCCCAAAAAATAAATCAACTGTTGAGGCAGCTGTATAGCTATAAATCTTGGAGAGGAAAATCAAAAGAACCAATGAGAGGTTAACCAAGAGGAATGCTAAATTATATGACTCTCTGTAGGAGATAAAAAGGAATTATACCAAGCTGGACGAGAGCAATATCAGGTTAAGGAAAGAGAAAATTAGGCTTTGTAGGAAAATCAGGCTGTCCAAATTGCAAAAAGGGAATTCCAGCCCTCAATCTCAAGCTTACCAAAAGCTGGAAACCCTAGCAGAAGTAGAAATGAGCCTTTTTGGCCCAGAGGCATCTTGTGATGCTACTACCATCCTAAAGCCTAGGCAAGCTACAAAGACACCTAAGGATCAACACTGAAGCCTTAAAACATCAAGGTAAAGTGTGATTACAATTTTGATTAAAATTTTAAAACAAACTTTTCGGTGGCTCAGGTGAACACCGCAGTTGTTCATTAGCCACTGAAAACATAGCTTTCGGTAGCTTATAGGCCCAGAGTTTTTCTTTCTTAGCCATTAAAAGCACAGAATAGTGCAAAAAGGCATAGTTTCACACATAACCGACTTTTGTTGATCCAAACACCTCATGGATTATTTATAAGGTTGGAAATTAATTAAAGGCACCAATATTTTGGCTCTGTTTTAGTTTTGGAAGGTTCCAACAAGGTGAATTAGGTCACATATCCTACCTACTCTGACAAAGTGTGACTTGTCTGCCAAATGGAAAGTTCGAGTTCTACTTCAGTGTCTAATACAACTATTAAAGAGTTCAAGGAGCAGGAAGATTTTGGAGTTAAGTAGATTAGAAATCAAGATAGGATTTTGACCTATTGTTAGCAAACATTTATGATTATCTATTTTTAGTAAATTCAATCCAATTTTTCAGGATGTGAAATAAATTTTGTAAAGGCTATAAATCGTGGGACTAATGTAGAAGAAAAGGTTCAACTTCAGAGACTTTTTAGACACTTATTGTATTTAGGCTTCTCATGTGCTTTGTCACTTAATACAAGCTCTTTTTCCATTACATGTTCACCTTTCATTTTCTTTTTGCTCTGTACTTGTGCTTAGATGTTTCATTCATGTTTATTCTATTTACTTAATGCAAGATAGTTGTAATCCTATCTCTGTGTGGGTTATTGGAATTACAAGTATCTTTTCCATGTTATGATCAGCCATTCATATGTGATTTCCTTATGTGTGAATCTACCAGCATAGTGAGTTCTTCATCTATTCGCCCTTATTACAAACCCTCTGAACATTGATAGTTAGAAGCCTTGTCTATTTGATTGAGTATCATGCATGTCTTGAGTGAGTGAGGTCTTATTGGTCATCTGACTTTATCCTTTTAGTAAACCATTTTAAAAATATTGAAGTTACCAGGAATCCTTGAGCTGCAACCTAGAGGAGTTTCCTAGAGAGTTAACATCCCCACTGCCAGCAAGCCTGTTCAGTACCCCGGTGGGGTTATCTTGGTACCATGCAAGCATAGCCCTACTACCAGCGACCCTGTTCAGTACCCTGACAGGTTTACTTTCATTTATCAAAATTCCTTGTAAGTTATTACTTTTCATTGACCCGCTACCAATAGTCTTGTTCAGCACCCCAGCGGGTTTGCCTTGTATAAAGATTCTGAATATAGGAGTCGATTTGTACTAGAGCATGCTATGCCCTGCTAAACACATGAGTTAAAAAAAATTCACAAAATGGCCTTAACTATATATCATGTCAAAAGAGAATAACTTAAAGGTGTCCATGGGCCTTTCAATCTATTTTCTTTATAAAAGGTAATGTTCCCCACAAGCAGCAATTCCACTTACCCTCTAGTGTCCTCAAAGATAGTTAAAAGTCAAGTTTTGATAACAAGTGTAGATGAGCTAGTAACCTCTAGGTATGAAAATGTTGAAGATAAGTATTTTGAGCAACTGTTCAAATAATCAGAATCTGAATCAAAACACTTAGCATAACAAAATCATAAAATAATTGGTTTGAAAGTGATATACAAGAAAAGCTTCAAGGTCTTATTAGAGCACTTTCTTTTTTGGATAGTACCTCATAAGCTATTCAAAGAAATAAATGATTCTTCAAAACCATTTTTTAGATGATTTATTTTATTCTTGAAATCATAGAAAAGAGTCCTTTGGAAAGAAGTGATTAGAAATGACACTTTATTTATTTAAAGAGATATACATATATTTGCATATATACAAGTAATGAAAACCCACAATATTTTTTAAGATCAGGAGGAAGATATTTTTGGAGAGAGTAGTCCAATGATTACCTCTATCTTGATAGGATCCATCTTGATCTTCTGGGGAAAAACATGATGCCCCATGTAAATATAGCATGGAGGAATTTTATTTAATGGACATTCCTGTTAGGGATGTTTAGTTTTACATTCTGGACAGACATTTCTTTTTGCTACTCGTTCTTCTTCCTGGTTTTTTATGTAGGTTTGGTTTCTAGAGTGAGTGTACCTACAAGGTTTCTTTCGAGATGAGAATGGAGCGTCCCATTGTTCCTTTTCAAAAGAGAACTTCCTTTAATCACTCATTCTTTTATTGGTTCTTATAGGAGTAGGGAATGCTACTATGGATATGTCAATTTGAGGGGTTACTATTACCAAATAGAACTCCCACCTAGGTAATTTTAGCCTCCTTACTTCAAGAGTTCTATTATCAGACTTTGTTACTTAGTGGAAGGTTAAGAGGTTCCCTAGTTACTTATTTTTAAATTTTGTCAAAAATAGGGCCCTCGGATCCTCTTTCCAGGATCTCTTTTCTTTCTATAATTTCCCCCCTTTTAAGAATCTCTTTATGGGTCTAGAAAAACTACTTCCTATAAGTTTGTTTTTTTTTCAATGCCTATTCTATGAGTTGGCGTTTTTATTTTTTAATGTTTCCTATAAAAAAAAATTGTAAAAACTCAACAAAATTTTTCTTTCCTATGCTACTATTATTACTGGATTTGGGGGCGCATGTTATAACAAATGTGTAGGTTCTTACCTCTTATTTTACTGCTCCCCTGTTACCAGCCTACATCTACCTTATGAAACAACTCCCCAGCAATGACACCAAAAATGTTGGGAAAAATATTGTCTTGAATAATTTACCTAATATTTAATTATCAACCGGGGTTAGTAGGCTTAGAGTTGCTACAAAATATATGCAAAGGTAGAGAGTGTCATGGTAATACTTTAATAAGCCAAAGACCAAAAGACCTTAAGTTGAACTTCTAAGGATCTAATATGACTAAGTTAATGAAAACAAAGGTAACATCAAACTATTTATAAATGTCCAGATATAAACAGTGTTATGACAATAAACTATTCTATCTAGAGAGATTGATTTTTACTTGAGAAAATGATACATTAAAAATATTTACAATGACCAAATAGAAACTATACATGTACTAACTAAATCATTTCAATTCCACTCTCCTTGATTATTATGATGGTAGGCATTTACTGTAATAGGAACTGGGCAGGAGAGGTATCAAAATGGATCTCAAAAGAGGTATAAAAGCTAAAGGGAATTAAGTCTAGTTTGATCTCTACAAAAATGTGTAAACTGAGAAATGCCCAATTACAAGAAATAGTAAACATGATTGTTTATACACAAATAACTCCTATTTACAAAATACTGTATGAGGGTAGACATAGTTTATGGAAAAACAGAAAACTTACAAAGATGATTTGAGTTCCATCTTATAGATCCTTTTCACAACTGTATAATTTAAAAGAACAAATTATAAACACATAATCTATTAATGCATGTAATTTAAAACTTATATACAAAGGAACAACTTAAATCAAAGGCTCAATTACAGATCAATACAATGAGTTAAATTACATAACATAATTCCTATGCATAAGGTAAAAAGAAAGAGGAAGGAGAAATGAGTTTTAACAAGAAGTCTTAAACAATCTTATCTAAAGGTATTTAAAAGAAAATATAAACATTATCTAACCATTACTACTCAGATAGAATCATAAAACGAGAAAGATAAACTTTAAAACAATTTAAAAACACACAGGACTGAATGAGCGACTGTATAATAGGTGTTAAAGCTAATTTTACCACACATGGTGGATCACACCTTTATGGCCTTCCCTATCCCTCTGTAGACTCTTTAGACCCCATGGACCATTTTTGTACCTTTGATGTTTCCAAGATCACCCCTAAAAACATGCAATAATTTCCATACACGACCTTTAATCCCTTTCTCACGTATATACGCGGATTTGACCCTTAAACCCACATACATCGGGATTTGTGCAAAAGGCCAAATGATTTTGGCGTTTTCCTTGATGTGGATCTGAGTCACTTTTCTCTTGGCCTTCCATATGCCTTGATATCGCTCGGATTCGACCTTCCATTACCCCATTGAAGAGTTATATAAGGAACCCTTTGGATACATTGAAGAAGGAGGAATCGAAGAGCAAGAAAACTATAGGCCATTGTTGCTGAAGCATATACTTGAGTCTACATCCCTTTGTCCCTTGGAGCACTTTATGTTCTTCCCAAGCTTTCCTTTTACTTGTGAGATTTCTATCTAGAGATGGAGGATTGAAGTGGTGGAGGCCCAAGTGGGGGACTCAGTTTCTCCGATTCGCAGATGTGCCAACAGAGGTTGTCACTATTGTAATCTCTATTTTATATCAATAGAAATATCTTTTCCTATCCAATAATTTGTATTTAAATGAGTATTTGATCCATGGATGCTTTTAAATGCTTATATGTTATTTATTATATATGCTAGAGTAGGTCTAACACAATTATATATAGCATGCTTGTATTGTTTGCTGAATGTTGAGGAAGAAAATTACAAATACAAGCGAGAGTGGAAAAGCTCAATCGGGATCTAAATCAACTATCTAGAATAAGGTACGAATCGGGATCCTTTAGTGTTAGATGTTTGGTTTCTCTTGCATATAGGGAAGGATTGATTTTTGGAGTTAATCTGTCTGTTGTGGTACCCCAAGCCATAGGAATTTCTCTCCATAATAGAATTGGTGACTCTGCTAGGGAGGTCCTAGTCATTTTTCCTTTCGAGGTTTTTATTGGCATTCCATGTTCTTGAATTGATCTGATTTCTCTATTTCTAAGTTGGGTGTCGGGGCATGTTTACCTGGTAGTGTCTGATAGGAGTGAATTTTGTCTTAGCTTATTTGTTTGCCTTCATTTTTATCTCTTTTTCTTCCTATACGTGAGTTTTTGCCTCATAGTCGCGTGTACATGTGGTTTTGATTGAGATATCCGCATATATACACGGGTTTTTTGCACACAGTCATGTATGCCCTGAGTTTTTCCTTTTAGAGGAAGATTGAGTGTTGCTGGGTGAGTTTTGATGATTGTTGAGTCTCCTTAGATGCTTCTAGAGTCTGTATACACCTCTGTTTCTGACCAGAGACGCTTTTTAAGGTAAATTATTTTAAGAATGTTCTTGTCATTGCATTTTCAATTTTTTGTTTTGGGATTAGTGCATTAGGTCTCTTTTACCTTAGTGCTTTGCGTGGGTGTTGTTTGATAGTGCTTACAGAGTCTAGGGCTAGTAGAGTCATTCTTTTTCTTTATTATCTCATTTTTATTCAAAAAATCCAAAAATATTTGCTTCTTTGCATCATCATGCATCATTGCACTTTGCATTTCGCATGGTATTTGCATTAGGTTTTCTTAGAGAAGTATTAGTTAGGCTTTCATATAGGAATGATTGCATTTGTCATTTGAAGAAAATTGTGCATTTCACGTAGTAGCATGCCTTGTTTTTCATTCGACACAATGCATTTGCATTGATTGTTAGGTGTGCATTTTACTTCATGTTGCATCATAACGCCATTGGTTGCACGATCATCTACCTTTTTGAGTAATAAGCCAAATAAAATCAACGCTTAATTAAAATGGATTACACTATTTTCTTTTATAGGGTACACCAACAATATTAGGTTTTAGGGTCTTGAAATAGTTCATTGTGAGTAAATTATTCAAGACCACTAAACAACAACATGTATGTGTCTGTGCAGGTGAGAGTGTGAAATTCCTTGGTATAATTAGTGTTTCTCAGGATCCTCCTCTTACAAGGGAGTTAAGCACGAGGCAGTGTGAGCGGTTATTGATTGGGATGACCCCCAGTCATAACTGAGTAGCATCGGAGATATTTCCAGGATTGTATTCATATCTGGGGACTCTTTCAATAGTTTTGGGCTTTGCTACCCTGCCCATATGGTCAATCCTTCCTGCAATTGTCCGCCTGAGCATTGATTATATTGAGGTGACCTTAGTTTCCTTACCTAGGTTATTGAGGGGGTACTTCGCAAGGGTTATTCTGTAGGTGTCCCAGCCAGGTTGGGGTCAAACAGCACAGTCGTTATATGCGTAGAAGCTGAGGGCCACAATAATTGGTTACGAACCTCCACCTGTTGTGTATGGGAGTCTCAAGCCTCTCCTAGGTGAGACATGCCTGCTTCATTCGGGAGTTCACATATCCTACCCTTATTTGCTTGTGATTGGATTTAGATTATATATGTGTATGCTCTATGCACACTAGCTTGCTTAGGGTTTGCGTAATTAGAAGAGTCTTTTCCATTTTTTGAGTCATTGTGGATTTGGATGCGGCACTTCGTCGTTCTTGTCATTTAGAAGGACTTCCGCATTCTACATCTCCTCCTCCTTTGGGAGAGAGAAACAGACTGTCCAGGTGAACTACTTCTCACATTGATTCACACATGATGGGAGATCATGAAAATGAAATTCTTGAGTTGTCTTCTCCACCTCACGAGGTTAGGGAAGAACATCCTACTCCTATATATGATCCTTCACCTGATATACCTACACAATCTGGGTGTGATCCCTCATTCACAGGTCGTCGGCATTGGTTTTCGGGTGATGAGACTCACCATGAACCTGCAAGCACTAGTTATGGCATGTCTGGTATCCCTACACATGATCCGTCACAGAATGCCGAGTCGGAATTTGAACCTAACACTACGCCTAGGGGCACTCATATTCCTTTCCGTGTGGAGAGATTTGGGAACATGAGTCACATTGCACCCTCCATCCCAATGGTGGAGGCTACATCACATGTTCGTCCTAGACCTGGTGTTAGTAGTCTTATTTGGATACAAGAACCAAGAAGAGTGACTATAGGGAATACCACTTACATCACTTCACATGTCCCTTCGTCCTCTATTCCTAGTTCTTCAAATGCTATTCCTCCCCCTCATTCACATGGTCCTTCAGGCCAGAATGTTGCTACTAGTCATGTTCATACTGCTGCTACTCGCGTAGTCATGTCTCAGAGTCAAGTGCCTCCTGTTGTCTCAGGAGGTCATATTCCTACTTCTAGAATGTCCTATGGTCTATCGCAGGGAGTTCCCCATATTCCTACTTATGGAGTTTCTCATGGGACATCCCATGGGACATCTTATGGAGATTCTCATGGACAATATTATGGACCACAGTATGGACAAATTTATTCACCTTATGGGTATGGGTATCAACAACCCACTTACTCCCCAAATTATGGCTTTGTAGATCCAAATAGTCAAGGTACTGTTCAAATATTGTAACTTCAAAGAATATTCTATATGTATTTCTTTGTGGTCCTTGATGGTCCTACCGGGAGAACCACTTCTATTACTTTGTACCCCGATGCTCCTAATTGGAAGAACTAATAAGAGTCATGAGGCAATCCCCTCTAATTGTAAAGGTGGGTCATTAGCACCCCAGTGTGGTTACTTGAGCCTACATGTGTAACTCAAGCCTACATGATTAACTCAAGCCTACATGATAGATGAGTTAACTTAAGTGAATGGATGAATATAAATAGAGGTGTAGTGCTCCTCATTTATGACACACACTCTCACTTGTGTAGCGCATTAGTGGAGAAGAGAAGTAGCTGGAGAAGGAGGAGGATCAGGCTTTGATCTCCTTGCTGGTTTTATCTTTTATCTTTTTGGGGCATCTATATTGAGGAATCTTTTGCTGCATTTTTCCATTTAGGGTTTTCCAAGGATAAATCTTTGTGTTCCTTTTGTATGGTTGTGCTTGTCTATCTTTCAGTGATCCTGTTTATATGCTTTTGTTATGAAAAATGAAATGAAATACTGATGTCTTAGCTAAGCATATGAAAATTTAACATGGTATCAGAACCACCTTGAAAAGAAGATATTGTGCAGCTACAGAATCTAGGGATTCTTACTTTTTGGTTCTCTCTCCACAATCGATCAGTAAAAAAAGGCTAGGATGACTCTTTATTGAAGGGCGCATCTTTTTGTCGAAGCGGAATTCGATTCTGAGCATTTTCAGTTTTCCGTGTGGGAAATTAGGGCTTCTTGCAGAAGAAGAATTTTTGAGTGAGCCCAGCATAAGATTTATCCCCTCATCAAAATCAAAGTTTAGAGACCTGGATCAAGATTTTTGGTTGGGTGAAACTCCAGGAAAGTCAAACCCTGGTTTGACCCAGAGCTAGAAAAACCCTAAATACTAAAACTGCTAAGTTTTGGTATATTCGCTATATACCAATATTGGCAAAGTGTCAAGAGCTAAAAATTGCAGATACTGAATAAAACATCCTGATGAACACTTCGTCAACAATTCAGCCTCAGATTCACTATATTCTAGGAGATATGATCCCCCCAAGTTAGGGTTCCAGCCTCTTCCAGAATTATCCCTAAACAGGACACTTAGGGAAAATTGATATAGATTTGGCTACAGAGGTCCAAATGGAATTCTTGAAGATTTTCTAGAAATATAACAGACTTTAATTTCTTTGATCTGAATTTCAGAACCTGAAGATGAACCAGTGACACGTGGCATGCCGTACAACTTCCCTGTTCTGAACAGTCCTGTAACAAATCACCTTGGAAAAATGATCATAAATCCAAATTGGTGAAACCAAATCTGATGAAACCTATGGTGTTGGATCAAGAACATGAGAGGTTACCTCAGTGAGAAATTTCAGACATATAGGAGCAGTAATTTTGGAGATTTCACAGAAACAGTAACAGGAATTTCTGCAAAAGAAATTGGAAAACTAGGGCTTCCTATTCCAGGAGCTTCCCTCCACTGTTTTCAGAAAAAAAAAAGTACATTGGACAGATCCATTTGAAGATATCTATCTTTCTATACAATCAGATCTGAAAGATTCCAAGTTTTTAAAATTAGGGTTTCTCTGACAAACCCTAGATCAGCCAGCTCCGGAAGCAGGACGGACACCTCAAATCGGTAAGATCTAATCTTTTGCTATTTGCATTTGAGGTTCTCATTTCAAAGTGATATATCACATCAGCTTGATGATAAGCTTGGTGAAGTTGAAAAATTCCAAGCATGAAAGTATTTGATCTCTCTGAAGAAAATGAATTGGACACCTACATGAGTAGAGAGGTTCCAGTTCTAGAGGGAGATGAGCCTCAAAGCCTTACATAAGAAGAAATTGATCAAGGCCAAGAAGATCATTGTTGATTCAATCACGGATCAACTTGTACCACAAGTGTCTTCCCTAAAGACATCGAAGATGTTTGATTTATTTATCAAGCTATTTGAAGATAAGAACATAATTCAGAAGATGGATTTGAGAAAATAGTTGAAGAATGTGAAGATCCAGAATGCATAACATCTTGAAGCAGTAGAAGAAGAAGCAGAGAATGCAGAAGTGGTGATAGCCACCTTGAATGGCCTCCCATGATCATGTGATTCATTCATGTGAGGAATGTGTGCCATAAGAAAGTGATTACTTTCAGTTGACTTTGGGAAGAAGAAGAAGCTCGTTCCATAAGAAGAGAAGAAGAAAGATGGGAGCAAATTGAAGATCAAGCTATTACCATTCAAAGAAGATCCCTCAAGCGATGAGGAATATGAAGAACTCAATTCTTGACAAACCTCTTATCCATCTTATCATTTGGATAAGAAATGATGATAAAGCAGAATGATCAAGATGGAGTCTACCCATGAAACAAATAAAATATAAGTATTCAATTGTCATTTCATGATATTGTTTTACATTTGATTATATTCAGCTGATGTGTTATGCATGATAGATTGTTTGCATTAATGACTGTATTCTACTAATATGCATGTGATGGGTAAGTAGCTCATGGTGCTATACAACTCTCCATTGCTACTTATCAAACCTCTTTGCTGACATATTGGATTAGTCTAGAAAGTTTCTGTGAGATATGGATGAATGTTGTATTGGCTAAACAGTTGCATGATGCATAAGAATTTGTCATTATGCATATGATTTATGAAATAGTTATAACCATGTAACTGGTGAAATTGAATTGTAGGAAAGGTCCTATACAACCTCCTACAAGAAAAGAAGGATGAGACTTGTTCCAAAGAACAAGTGATGACAATTCAATAAACATGAATCTGAAGCTCCCAGGGTCAGAGACACCATGACAGAAGAAAGAGCTTCAAGGAGCTGTAGATCCACCTCGAAGGATGAAGACTACCATGGGTATGAGAGATAACTCAAGATGAAGAAAAGAATGCTGTGAAAGAAGCTATGATCAAAGAATAACAGTTGATCATGGGGAATGATGTATACGATATGATTTCGAGACATAAAGGAAAGTATGTAGTATCCTCCATATGGATATACAAGAACAAGTGTACAAAGCAAGGTTCGTGATTTGCCTCAGAAAGAATAGACTATGACATGACATACTCTATTGACCAGTATATATCAAGCATAGAACCACCTGTACAGAATGAAGAAGGAAGATAATACTCCACTTCAAGGGGAGTGACTATAGAAGATATCTGAGTTCGACACGGTACGACATGATGGACAGCTTCCTGATGGATCGAGACTTTTGGGTTCCAACCTTCAAAGTTGAATGTAGAAGACTAGGATATGTTGATGATCTGACAAGATGAACTCATGGAATATTTTATGATAAAAGAATACTAGAATGATGTTTGGGATATAGTACTCAAACCAGAAAGCAAGAATGTGGTATCTTAGAAATGGATTTGCAAGATAAAATATGTCTCTGATAGAAGTAAGGAAAGACTTGTGGCTAGAGGTTTCTATAAGAAAGAGGGAATTAATTCTAAAGAGACACTTACTCCAGGAAGCAAGGTACACTTCCTTCAGAACTATGATGGTAGTTGCTTCCATGATGAAGTAAAGACAATCCTTCCTTAATGGTATGATTGGGGAAGAGTTTTACATTGAAAGGATTTGAAGTTGAAGACAGATGGACTCATATATGTAAGTTGAAGAAGGCCCTCTATGGCATGAAGCAAGCTCCCGGAGCTTGGTATGGAAGGATAGATAGTTTCCTGTCAATTATGGGCTTTACCAAGAGTAAAGCTGATCCTAACCTTTATCTCAAGGTTGTAGAAGATGAACCTATCATCCTGTTATTATATGTGGATGACTTATTCTTGACAGGGAAGGAGAAATAGATCATGGAAAGCAAGAAGAAACTAGCAGAATAATTTGAGATGAAAGACCTTGGGTTAATGCACTATTTCCTATGTCTGGAAATATGACAAAGTTCAGAAGAAATCTTTCTCAACCAAGGAAAGTATGCGGTAGAGATATTGAAGAGATTCAATATGTTGGAATGCAAATCCATAGCCACACCCATGGACTCCAACCTGAAGCTATTAGCTGATGACTCATCATAGTTAGTGGATGTGACTCATTACAGACAGATCATTGGGTCATTAATGTACTGAACAAATTCCAGACCAGACATTTGTTTTTTTGTGAACACCTTAAGTCAATATCTTGTTCAACCAAGACGGGTTCACCTAGCAACCGCAAAACATGTGATGAGATATCTGAAAGGGACTATAGACTTTGGTCTATACTATGATGGTAGCGATGAGTATAGATTGTATGGCTACACAGATGTAGATTGGGCTGGAAGTATCTCAGATAGGAAAAGCACATTAGGTTTTGTTTGGGGTCTGCTATGAGTTCATGGTTTAGCAGGAAACAGTCCAGTGTTTCTCATAGCACGGCTGAAGCAAAATACATAGCAGATTGCTCTGCTAAGTTGTGAAGTCATATGGCTTCAAAAGCTGATATCAGGTCTCTTTGACCTGAAGATGGATACTACAATGATTCTATGTGATAACCAGATTTGTGATGACAGAGAACCCTGTGTTCCAATTGTAACACATAAAAAATTGGTATTTCTACATACAAGATAAGATGTAGATGATTATGTTTCAGTATTCCCATACTAAATATATAGATGATGTTTCAGTATTTACATACTGAAGATGTATATGATGATGGTTTGAATGATGATGTACTGATGAAGCCTCTGTCTCGGGTAAATTTCGAACACTTTCGAGACAAGCTTGGTGTTGTTCGAAAAGACCTTCCTTGAAAGGGGGAGTAGTGATGTTGCAGTGGGATTGTATCATCCCTGGGCACTTGCCCTAAAGTGATCCGAAGACCTTGGTCCTCGAGAATGAAGAGGGATTGTATCATCTCAGGACATCTGTCCAAAAGTGATCTGGTGACCTCGGTCCTCGAGAATGAAGAGGGATTGTATCATCCTAGAACATCTGTCCAAAATAGATCCGGTGACTTCGGTCTTCGTGAATGTGGTGGGATTGCATCATCACTGAACTTCGGTTCAAAATGTTTCCAGAGGTATCAACCCCCGTGAAAGTGGTGGATTGCATCATCCCTGAACCTCGGTTCAAAATGTATCCAAAGGTCTCGGCCCTTGTGAAAGTGTTAGGATTGCATCATTCCTGAACTTCGGTTCAAAATGTATCCAGAGGTCTCAACCCCTGTGAAAGTGGTGGATTGCATCATCCCTAAACCTCGGTTCAAAATGTATCCAGAGGTCTCGGCCCCCGTGAAAGTGGTAGGATTGTATCATCCTTGAACTTCAGTTCAGAACGGATCCGGTGACTTCAGTACTCGAGAATGTGTGTTGATCCCGTAATTCCTAGAGGAAGGATTGTCTGAGTTCCACATATGTGTTGATCCCGTAATTCTGAAAGGAAGGATCATTAGTAACTCCGTAAAGACCTAAATCCCATACTTTCGAAAGGAAGGATCATTGAATTGATCCCGTAATTCCAATAGGAAGGATTGTCTGAGTTCCACATTTGTGTTGATCCCATAATTCCGAAAGGAAGGATCGTTAGTAACTCCATAAAGACATAAATCCCGTAATTCCAAAAGGAAGGATCATTGAATTGATCCTGTAATTCCAATAGGAAGGATTGTCTGAGTTCCACAGATGTGTTGATCCCGTAATTCCAATAGGAAGGATTGTCTGAGTTCCACAAATGTGTTGATCCCGTAATTCCGAAAGGAAGGATCATTAGTAACTCTGTAAAGACCTAAATCCCATAAGTCCGAAAGGAAGGATCATTAGTAACTCCGTAAAGACCTAAATACCATAATTCCGAAAGGAAGGACCATTGGTAACTCCGTAAAGACCTAAATCCCGTAATTCCGAAAGGAAGGATCATGTTGATGTTTTGATGATGTTGATGTTTTTATGATGATGATGACGTACTGATTGAAAGATCGAAATATGATGATGATGTTGTTGCTGATGATGATGATGTTCTCTGATCGAAAGATCAGAATATGATGATGATGATGTTTCTCTGATTGAAAGATCAGAAGTTGTTGATGATGATGATGTTCTCTGATTGAAAGATTAGAATATGATGATGATGCTGTTGCTGACGATGATGATGTTCTCTAATCGAAAGATCAGAATATGATGATGATGATGTTTCTCTGATCGAAAGATCAGAAGTTGCTGATGATTATGTTCTCTGATCGAAAGATCAGAATATGATGATGATGATGTTTTCTGATCGAAAGATTAGAAGTTGCTTATGATTATGATGTTGCTGATGATGATGATGTTTGCAATGATGATGATGATTTTTCTGATCGAAAGATCAGAATGTGATGATGATGAGATCCTAATGATGATGATGCCATATTATCAAAATATGATGATGATGACGTACTAATTGAAATATCAGAATATGATGATGAGTTGATGTTAGAGTATGATGATGTTCGGTTGATGATGTTTCTAATCGAAAGATCAGAGACTGATGATAATGATGATTCTGATTGAAAGATCAGAATGTGATGAGGATGATATTTTGATGTTGATATTTTGATGATGATGATGTTGATGTTTTCATGATGATGTTTCTGATTGAAATATCAGAGTATGATGATGATGTTGTTGTTGATCGAAAGGCCAAAGTGCTGAAGAAGATGTTGCTCATCAAAAGGTCAAAGTGTTGAAGATGATGTTGTTAATCGAAAGGTAAAAGTGCTGAAGAAGATGTTGCTGATCGAAGCGGTCAAAGTATTGATGATGTTGAAGACTAAAGATTGAAGATGAAGACTACATGATGTTGAAAAGCTTCCAATGATTTATAGATGTATCACCCTGATGATGTTGATGATGTCCTCTATCTCTCTCATATTATTGTTGTTGTTGATGTTGTTATAGAATACCCTTCTCGTTAAGGGGGAGTGTTGAAATATTGTAACTTCAAAGAATATTCTATATGTATTTCTTTATGGTCCCCGATAGTCCTACCGAGAGAACCACTTGTATTACTTTGTACCCCGATGCTCCTAATCAGAAGAACTAATAAGAGTCATGAGGCAGTCCCCTCTAATTGTAAAGGTGGGTCATTAGCACCCTAGTGTGGTTACTTGAGCCTACATGTGTAACTCGAGCCTACATGACAGATGAGTTAACTTAAGTGAACGGATGAATATAAATAGAGGTGTAGTGCTCTTCATTTATGACACACACTCTCACTTGTGTAGCGCATTATTGGAGAAGAGAAGTAGCTGGAGAAGGAGGAGGATCAAGCTTTGATCTCCTTGCTAGTTTTATCTTTTATCTTTTTGGGGCATCTATATTGAGGAAGCTTTTGCTGGGTTTTTCCCTTTAGGGTTTTCCTAGGATAAATCTTTGTGTTCCTTTGTATGGTTGTGCTTGTCTATCTTTCAGTGATCATGTTTATATGCTTTTGTTATGAAAAATGAAATGCAATACTGATGTCTTAGCTAAGCATATGAAAATTTAATAGGTACACCAAATTGCAGTGCTTCCATGCCACCATACACGGGTCAAATGGGAGGAGGATACTATGGCCACGACCATGGTGGTTACGGTAGTCTGTCTTATGTGAACCAAAACTATCAGGGAGAATAGCATCAACCTACTTAACCTAGGCTCCCTTTCCTCACAACGTTAAATTTACCTGACTTGTTCAGACTAACGAATGATCCGGTATCTCATGACCCGACATTGCCGGCTATCCCTACCAAGCTTCCCTCGGACATTTCCAAATTCAAGGGAAAACCAGGAGAAGATCCTAGTGAACATGTTACTACATTTCACCTTTGGTTCTCTTCTAATTCCTTACATGATGATTTGATCCGTTTAAGGCTGTTTCAATGCACCCTCACCATGCCTGCAACGAAATGGTACATAGAATTACCTAGGGGGACATTCATGTTGTTCGATGACCTAGCTATGAATTTTCTCAATCACTTCCAACTAATAGTGCATTACGATGTTGGTACAGAACTCTTGTTGACATTTCAGCAAGACAAAGCCACACATATCTCAGACCATATCCAAGAGTGGCATAGATGAAAGAGATTGATTAAATCCTTCATACCATCAGAGTTTCTCCTCGAGTGGTTCCTTAAATCGTTATTGCCTTATATAGCAAAGGATGTTTCTACGTATGGAGTTCAGAATGAGGAACACACCATTTTTATGGCGCAGGAATTTGATTTGATTTATGCTCGATCCAAATTATTATATGAGATCATTCCTAACGCTCCACGTTCTAGTTTCGACCCTAAGGTCAAACCTGGACCACATGCTGATGGCATTGTTGGTTGTATGAGTACCAAACCTGCGGATTTGGTTGTACAACAGGTGAGTCAATTGTCTATAAACCAATATTTCTCAGGACAAGCCATGGCTTCATCTCAACCCACCCAAATGGCGAATGTGCTTTTGGTACAATTGTTGGACCAGAAGGGTAACCAGCAACCTGGAAGGAATAAGAAAAAGGGTAATAACAATCGTAAGGGTGTAAATAGGAATGAAAATGCCAATTTTAATGACAAGAACGCTCGCAATGTTGGGGGGACAAGTATTCTAAACATAAGGTTAAGTTTCCTTGCAAGTTGTGTAAGGATGACCACCTCACTCACTTGTGCCCTCGTATGGAAGATGCCTTGAGGTTCATAGCACAGGGCCCAGCTATGCTGACCAACCCTTTACCACATAATCAAAACATGAACTCAAGGACCCATGATCAGTCTGATGGAGATCAAGATCCACCAGAAGCCAGTAGTGGTCATGGTTGCATCAATATGGTGTGTGTTACTAAAGTTGTGAATCGTGCAAAGGCCTATGGTTCGTCACAGCCAGACCTTGGAAAGGAACCTGCCCCACCTAGGAGTCTTTTGCATATTGAAAACCCTGTGGATAAACCTGAAGTCACACCTCACATTCCTAAGGGAGTCCTAAAGCGTTCAGGACACAATCCTAATGCCCGAGCCACCCAAAACTATTCAATTATTGAGGATTTGGGCCACACTCCTTATGCGATGTCTACACTTGAAGTACTTCAGAGTTGTCCTTCGCAAAGAAAGGCTTTTCTTTCTTCTCTTAGTGTTAATGATGATAACTCTTCCTCCATCATTAAATTCGAAACCACAGGACTACAGCCTCATTTGCCTTCCTATGTGTCTCTCTTGATTCATGTAGAATGTCTTAACATGATCGTCAAATGCACTGTGATTGAGGAAGGCGTTGCTGCTTCCGTGATGTCCTTGTCATGTTGGAAGGGTTTGGGTTCCCCCAAGTTGTCTAAATCCACTACCATGTTGACTACTTTTTATGGTAGATCATTTCGGCTACATAGAATTCTTCCTTCTCTTCAGGTCTATTTGGGAGGGAAGACCGTCATGATCGAGGTCGAGGTGGTTGATGCACTCCTTGATTACAATCTGTTACTAGGTAGGAATTGGATGTACAGTATGCAAGCCGTATCTTCTTCTCTATTTCGAGTTGTATGCTTTCCATTTAATGGGAATATTGTTACGATTGATTAGACATCATTCAAAAATATGAGTGTTACTGCATCATTGGGAGCTTCTATCCCTATTATCAATTATTCTCAGCCAGCAACTAGGAGTGTGGGTGTTGGCATGTATCCATCCCTTATGGGAACCTTTAGTTGTCCTGTGCCCGTTCTTATGATCAGGTCTAGTTCTGGTGGGGCTTCATCTTCATTGAGTTCGGTGTCTTTTCGCACTACCCATATGGAAGATCCTTAGATCCTTCCTACACCGAGTCCTTTGAGTAAGCTTATCAAAACGGACGTGTCATTGCCTACAAGAATGATAGCATATCAAGAGAATCTTGAATGTGTTGCAGAGCCTAGTCCTTCCTCTTCGCGGATGGAGGAGGAGGACCCATATGTGCTGCCTACATGGGCAGTTGAGTCTTCTCACACACATGATTTCCTTGATAGTGTTTTTCCATCAGATGAAGCTATTATTGAGGCCATGTATGGGGTTGAACCACCTTGGAAAGAGTTACATCATAGATCTTATTTTCTTCCTGAGCTTAACCATTTGGAGTGTGAAGAATTTAGGGAGATTCTTAGTGAGAGAATTGGTAGTCCCATGGTTCCATTCCACTCTCTTGGTCCAATCGCTGATGGAAACATGGCGAATATATCTCCTACCATCCCTATCAATATCTCTCACGATCCTGGAAAGATTGAGAATGTCTATATTGGGGAAAAATGTTCCCATGCTGAGATTCAAGAATATACTGAGCTGTTCAAAGAGTTTCATGATGTCTTTGCTTGGTCATACAAAGAAATGTGAGGTATTGACCCTCACATTGTTGAACATGAAATTAAAACTTATCCCAATGCTAAGCCTGTTTGACAACGCTTGTGTATGGTGAATCCTAGAAAACACCCGCGATTAAGGCAGAGATAGAAAAACCGTTAAATGCTAGTTGTATCTATCCCATTCCCTTGATGGAGTGGGTTTCAAACCCCATTTCGGTTGATAAGAAGCAGGGATCGATCCGTATATGCACTGATTTCTGTGACTTGAATCGTGCCTGTTCTAAGGATAATTTTACCACACTATTTATTAATCAAATTTTGGATGAGTGTGCGGGAAGCGAGGTATTTTCCTTTATGGATGGATTTTTCAGATACAATCAGATCCAGATCAAACCCGAGGACCAACATAAAACTGCATTTATTTGTCCTTGGGGTACCTTTGCATATCGAAAGATTCCTTTCGGCCTTAAAAACACTAGAGCCACATTTCAGTGGGCTATGACCTTGATTTTCCATGATCTCAAATCAATTATTGAAGTCTTTTTGGATGACCTTGCTACTCATTCTCATCATAGGATGCGTCATTCCTACCATTTGAGATTAGTGTTTGAAAGATGCCGCCATTATTTGGTTAGGTTAAATCCTCATAAATGTATCTTTTGCATGAAGTCTGGTCACATGTTAGGGTTCATTATCTCCAAGGAGGGTATAATATTCTATCCCTTAAAGGTTGAGGCAATACTTCAATTGTCTCACCTGAGAAACATTACACATCTTCAATGTTTGCAAGGCATGGCAAATTTCTTGCAGAGATTCATGGTTAATTTTGCCAATTTGACTAAAGGCTTTATGCGTCTTTTGAAGAAGGACACTACCTTTTGCTGGGATGAGCAAGCCCAGGAGTCCTTTGATGCACTTAAACGAGCCTTAGCATCAGCCCCCGTGAATAGTGCACCCGACTATAGCCGTGACTTTTTGCTTTATGTGGCCACATCCATGGAAATGATTGGTATGGTTTTGGTTCAAGAGGATGAGGAGCTACATGAGCATGTCATATATTATTTGAGCTGAAACCTTGTACATGCAGATATCCATTATTCCCACATGGAGAAACTTGCCTTATCTACCGTTCATGCGATTCAAAGATTGAGACACTACATTCTCCTTCGCCAGACCTTGGTGGTAGCCCATGTCAATCCATTTCAGTTCGTCCTCACTAGAAGGATGATCGGGGGAAAGTATAATAAGTGGATTGTCATCTTGCAAGAATTTGATCTCAAGTTTGTTTCGGCAAAATAAAAAAAATCGTTGATTTTTGCGGAGCTTATATCTGATTTCCCAGCAAGGAGGAGGAGAAAGTTTGTGAAGATACGCTTATCGATGAACACATTTTCCTGATCTCAACTTTGGATCCATGGTATGGGTATATCATCATATATTTACAAACATTGAAGGTCCCTACTAACCTTTCATGGGATGAATGACAACGGTTACGTCACGTATCCAAGAACTACCTTATAGTGGATAACACATTGTACCGTCGTGGGGTAGATTCCATTTTACGTCGTTGTTTAACTCATGAGGAGGCTGAGCTTGTGCAGAATGACTGCCACAGAGGGGCATGTGGTGTTCATTTATCTAGGCTTTCTACAGCCCAAAAAATATTGAGAGTGAGTTATTTCTGGTCATCGATATTTAAAGATTGTGTCAAAGCGGTCAAGAAGTGCCACCCTTGCTAGGTGTTTGCATGCAATATGCACTCACATCCTACCCCGTTACATCTAATTATCATCGTCAATCCCTTCACTAAGTGGAGGCTTGATTTCATGGATTGCAACCTAGCTTCAGCTTGGGGGCATCATCATATTATAGTGGTTGTCGACTATTTCATGAAATGGGCTAAGGCTATTCCCATGGTTAAATCCGATGGTGAGACAGCCGCACATTTCGTATTCAACCAGATCAATACTTGGTTCGGTATTCCGAAGGAGCTTGTTACTGACCATGGTAGACACTTTCAGAATTGTATGATGGAAGAGTTGGCCTCCAAGTTAGGGTATAAGCAGGAGAATTCCTCTTCTTATTACCCTCAAGTGAATGGACATGTTGAAGCAATGAACAAATCACTTAAGTCCATTCTCCAATGAACCATCACACAAAGCAAGACCAACTGGCATATCATGTTATATCCTACTTTGTGGGCTTATAGAACTGTGGTTAAGACTGCCACCGGTTTTTCTCCATATCAGCTTGTACATGGAGTGGATTATGTCTCGTTGGTTGAATGCAAAATCCCTTCATTGAATCTAGCCATAGAGATTTTACTAGACACTTCCCCATTGGAGTAACGTTTGGTCCACTTAGAGCAGCTTGATGAGCAGTGTCGAGATGCCTTAGTGGCTCTGGAAGTAAATAAGCATCGCATTAAGGTCCAGTATGATAAATCTGTCTGTCCAAGGAATTTTAGTGAAGGAGATTTGGTCCTTTTGTGGGATCAAGCTAAAGAACCCTTGGGGGCAGGAAAGTTTAACCCCATGTGGCATGGTCCTTACGTTGACAAATGTGTGTTAGAGAAGGGCGCCTATGAGCTAGTATATTACGAGGGGACAGCCTTGGAAAAGCCTAGAAGTAGGCTCTATCTTAAAAAGTACTATGCATGATCCTCAGCCAGGGCTGATTATTGTATATTATTATATAGTATTTTGCATAGTTAGGTTTTTATTACGATGATCGGGTTTGTTGATTAGATTTCGTTTCTTATGGAAGATGTCAATGGAGTCTTCCATCTATATAGGATTTTCTAATGGTGCTAACTGTCACACTCAACACTGAGGCTATGCTACTTGGGTGATTTATACTCCTACGGGTCAGGTATTGTCTTTAGGAGGCATATGTTTATGGCCCTCTTCAAACAATGTTGCTGAGTATAGTGTCATTATCGAGCTTCTACGGGATTCCATTTCACATGGTGTTCTCTCTCTTGAGGTACGTCTTGATTCACTGTTAATAGTGTCATAGCTGAATGGCTTATATCATGTTAGGGATCCAACATTATTATGAATATTCTTATGTGTGAGATTGTTAGAACGTCAATTTGACAGCATAACATACATACATGTTTCAAGAATTTATAATCAAGTTGCTAACTCATATGCTAACTATGTGTTAGATTGGCATTTGTTTCACAAACCATAAGCTCATCACAAACATACATTTTTACACATGTAAATAAATAAAATCGATCATCATAAAAGTTTTTCATTAAACATCCAAAAAGTGACGTCATAATACATAAGTGTCATAATACAAAAATGGGGCTCCTGAGCCACCAAAATATAATACACGATAGTACAAAAATGTGTCACTCTCGGGTATCTAAGCTTGGGGAGGAGGAGGGGGGTTCTGATCGTGGAAAGTCACCATGGCTCTAGCTAGCCGTTGAAACAACCGCACCCATGCTCGTGGTACAGCCACCACCTGACACTGTGTCACGCCCCCGGTTTTGACCCCGTTTGCATGATGTATATATTGTAAATAATCATGGTGAGGAGCTCAAGGCAAAAGCCCCACCATCAATTTGGTTGTGTATGTTTCGGCAATGGGGATAATTGCTGATGGTATGTTGTGCTATCCGGCACATTTTAATTTGGCATCATGTAAATCCGCACATCAATTAAAATAAACCACAACCAGCTACAGCAGTGCAACGTTGAATGAAAAGGGCATGGTTCCAAAGGATAAGGGGTGGGGGATGTCAAACCTTGGTTATGGGGGAAAAACCCATGTTTTATTGCCTTGTTGATTTGCCACCTTTTTGTCTCACCCAACCTTGTCAACCTCTTTAATGCTTCAGAGCTGGTGGTTGAGGAGATATGGCTGAGTGGTTGAGGGCAGTTATTGCCTTTGGGAGTGGGGTGGCAGGGCTGTCAGCTCCATACCCACATCCACACTCCACCCACGTCTGCCCATTCTTCTCTCCCTCACGCACTCTTCCCTGCTCAGTTCTCACTCTCACCACGATTCTGGTGTGTTCATCCTCACGCAGAGGTTCATGGTCTGTTCATCCTCCCGATGGCTTGTTGATTCGCGTGCATAGAGGAGGTCGTTTCCCCTCACGCGCAGGCTGGTATTTGCACACAGAGGTCGGGTATGTTTTCCTTGTGTTTTTTGCGTTTCAGTGCAAGATTGCACTCACGCACAGATTGGTTGGGGTTTTCTATCCATGTGAGAGCCGTGCTCACTGTTTTGTTTGGGGCTGTTGTTTCCCCACGTTTTTGTTGGCTGTGGTGACCAACTGCGTTTTGGGCCACTGGGTTTTCGGAGTGAGCTGTTTCTCTATTGTGGTCTGTGGCTATGTTGGAAGTACTGTTGATTATCCTTTGTGGTCTGCGATTTGTGTTAATGTTCATTGTGTGTTTGGGCTGCTGAAGTACCCTATTTGGGTTGCAGCTGGGTTGTTTTGGCCACGATAGGGCCAAAACCAGCTCTGAGTTGCCTTGTAGGCTGGAGTGGTGTCTCACCCTTTGTTTGGTACTGTCCCCTATTGTTTATGACTTCTTCACAGAGCTGTGAAAGGATTGTTTGGCTGCTGGTATGCAGTGGTTGAACCTTGGACTGTGCTGGCTTGGCCTATCTGTGGAAAGCCTGTGAAACCCAGCAGTGTTGGTTTGGCTGTTATGTGTCCCCTTGGCTATGTGTAAGCCTGCAATTGACCCTTATTCCAGAGGAATCATGCCCAGCTCGGGGGTAGCAGCGTTGCTGAGAGATTGATGAGTAAGCTGGCCTATGGTTGGGTGGAACGTTGCAGCGACGTAGCTGGTTGCGAGAAAATTCTTCATCTAAAGATAAGTGCTGCTGGTTACTTCACCTCTGCAAATTATATTGATGTTGAATGAATTCTGTTGAATGCTGGAATGCTCATGTATGTTTGCTTCCGCTGTATGAATAAAGAATTATGCATCTGAGTATGCTTGCAAGTTTAATTTCAGCATTTGATTTCTTTGATTATGCTCATTGTGCTGTTTGCCCGATCGTGTATGATATGTCCGTCGCATCCTCTTCGCCGGTTGAGGGATGGGGACGTGACACACTGCATGGCCTCAGGTAAGTCCTCGACTTGCGCCATGGGTACCCTATGTGTCAGCCGCACAAAGTTTGTGTGGATGCTTTGGAGCATCCGCTCCGCATCCACACCCATAATGTCATCTCCTCATCCCCTCTGTCTATGATGAGGGAAACCATCAGGTCATCGTGGTCCTACATCTTCATACATATGACAGATGGTCACTATGTGTCATCACACAAAAACATGTCTTTTGGTTCCATATATCAAAAAACACAAAATAATTAAATAATTCAAAAAACTTAATAAGAGGGTTGGGATTCATTACCAATGTCACCATATGCTGATCCTGGTTGTAGGGGCATGTCAAGATCTCCCTAAAAATCTATCCCCGCATAGGGTTAATCATCGATGGAAACTATCTGTCGCCGCCACCATGGAAAGAAATCACTTGGGTAGGGGTTAGACACCCTACCTCCGCCCAGTATGCGCATCACATCTACCCAATGTCGTTGGGCCAGATCTCAAACCCTATGAAAAGGAATGTCAACTCTAGGGCTGAGCCCCGAAACACGCTCGAAGAAGAACGTGCTCAGTATATTGTCGAAACCAAAGTTTCGTACCCTGCCCATCTTGCAGTCGTTGAGCTGTTGAGTCATGTTACTCAACAGTGCAGTACTCCAATCATAAACTATGGGTCTCATGAACTCCACTGCATAGAACATCAAGGGCTGCGAGGCCTGGTGGAGTGAGGCTAGCCCTGCTATCCTACCGAGTGCTAGTAGTATGGCCTTTAGGCCTAGTACCTGTATGGAGTTTGTTGGGATCTGACTCCCAACCTTCTCCATGTCTAAATAACAGTATACAATAATATACTCATCAATAGTGAGGCCACCTCCGGGCCCGCGAGAATGTAGGTTCACCACTTCTCCCCATCGGGACAATCCTTTAATGAAGTATATGTCCTCCACCTCTATAGTGAGGGACATCCCGTCGATATGGAAAGACTCTGAGTTAGGATCCCAGTAGTCTACTAGCATCTGCAGCAGTCTTGGTTTGGCCCTTAATCCTCCAAGACACCAAAACTTGTATAGCCCACATGCACGAAGAGCTTGTTGAGCCATTAGATCGCCCCGTACAGCTTCTTCTACATCCTTGTGTTCTCTCTCCCTCCATTCTAGAACCATCCTGCACATTTACATTAATTTTTGGTCATTATTTGTCTTAAAAAATGTTAAATGCGGCCACATATGCGACTATTTTCAAAACAGCAGTGTATGTACGCAACTTTGGGCCATTTTTCTGCATATAGCCATCCCTATACGTGGAAAAATCCTTGATTTCTGTGTGGGCCAAAGCAACTACCTTAGAATGGCCTAGAAATTGATTTTGACCATGGAAATTGAAAAAATTTACATGTAAATGGAAGCGCAGGGCATGGGAAGTTACCTGGAAAAAACGATGTCGGATTTCACCAAACAAAACTCCCGGAGTTCGCGTTTGAAGTTCTGAGCTCAATTGGGTAAAAATTTCAAATGATATATAGTTTTTGAATTTTTTACTATTTATAGAAAAAAATTCAAATTTTTGAAAATTTTTACCTCCTTTCTATAGTTTTGAATCGTTTCTAACCCTTTTGGACCGTTTTTTACTAATATGATGATGTAGGAGACCATTTTGAGCACCCTTTCGACCATTGTTTTCACCCATTCGTGCCGATCTCAGGTATGATGTTTAAACTGGCATATATGTTAGATTTCACCTTTATTTTCATTTTGCATGACCTTATGACCATTTCATTATAACCTTTGGTACGAACCCATTCTATCCTATCACGAAACCTTCTGGCTGTTTTAGAAGTGACATGATGTGAATGGTAGAGTTTGACCTTACATGGGTGCCCTAGTTAGCTCCTTGTTTGCATTTGATGCCCATGCTAACAGTTTTCCCTTTAGGGTGTGGGATTCTATTGTATAGTATCGCCATGTCATTTTGCAAAAGCCTCATACTCCTCTTGATCTTGTTGCTGGCCTGTTTCATCAGGAATCCCTTATGTCAAGTTTTAATTGCATTATCATGAGCTTTTCCTGCCTTATTGAGCTTTATGCCGACTTCCCTAACTTTGAGTATTAGCCATATAGCCCAAGCTTGTCTCATGTCTAGCCACATAGAGCCATTTTGTATATCCTTTGCATCTTGATTCCCTATTTTTACCAGGAGGGGACTTTCCCCCGAGTGTCACTATCCTACACGTGTATCCTTGCATTGAACATAGGTATGTTCTACTGCTTGGAACTAGTTTCTTTGTTCCTTGACATTCATATCCTCCTAGTCTGTAACTATAAAGCACATTTATTATTTTTCAAGCTTTTCAACATATTTGAAAAAGTCCAAAAAAAAAAATCAAAAAACCAAAAAGACGGACAAGAAAAGATGTTATCTTTGGCAGTAGTCGAGTTGTGTCGCCTTCGAACAAAGCACTATATATCACATCCATTCGTTGGGTTAATAGTTTGACTTTAGGAGCTGTACTCGTTTATCTCCACTGACTGGTTAAGCTTCCAGTCCCTATGGAGCCTCTGTCGATTCCTCCTGTGTCACAGAGATGTCCTAGTTTTGTATATCGAGTTTATGCTGCCTACATTCAGTCACCATTCTCCTTTATGCTCTTGTTCGAAGGAAGTTGAAACTTGAGTCGGCCGTTCTTCAGTTATCTTAACTTTGCATGTTGGCCATTCCCGATACAGTTATTGATTCGTGCACATTATAATCGATTCCTTCCACATTAAATAGCTTTGTTGAGTACCTCATGTTGGATGATGGGGGATGCCTTAATGCACTCCTTCCAGTGGATTTCATCCCATCGACTTTAGATCATTTATTCTGGGATAGGAATCTAGAGTCATTTTTTAGTGCCTTGAGACTTACAGTCATCAGTGGCAAGTTCTCTCGCCATCGACAGTTTTTGGGAATACATCAATGTCCCCTGATCGATGGATCCTTTCAAGTGTTCGACCTCAACACCTTTATTCACACTTGTTAGTTTGCACTCTAGTACCTTGATTCCCATTTTCATTATCGATGGGTGATCTCGTGTCTGTTAACAGTATACATCAATGACCGGTAATCAGACGATAGGCTACTATGTTCTACCTTGACACCTCTATTTGCATAGTAGGACATGTACTCATAGCGGTTTGTGTAGAAGACCTTCAAACTAGTGGCATCTCATATATGCTACCTCCTTGATCGTGCCATTGTTCATGAGATTTCAGCTCTCGTGACTTGATTCCAGTATATGTCAGATATTTCCAGCCATTATGGAGATCTTGATCTGTTATATATCTTTAGCCCACATGGAGATCATGATCCTATGTATATCTTCATCATGGAGATTCTGATCTATCTATATTATACGTGGTGATGACCACACATGTCATATTTTGTATCATGCCTATTCATGGCCATTGTACTCTTATGTATCTGGGACTGCTACATCTACTTGCAGTTATGTGCAGAGTTTTGATCATTGTATTGTATTGATTGGATGGCTAGTTCTTCCACTAGTTTATTCATCACTCCACTTCTAGGATGGACTTATAATGTATCTCGGCCATCGTATGACCCCTCTGATCTCACACATTAAGGGGCATCTGTTACAACTGATTTTACCACACATGGTGGATCACACCTTTATGGCCTTCCTTGTCCCTCTGTAGACTCTTTAGACCCCATGGACCATTTTTGTACCTTTGATGTTTCCAATATCATCCCTAAAAACATGCAATAATTGCCATATGTGACTTTTAATCCCTTTCTCATGTATATAGGCAGATTTGACCCTTAAACCCGCGTACATTGGGATGTGTGCAAAATTCCAAAAGATTTTGAAGTTTTCCTTGATGTGGATCCAAGTCACTTGTCTCTTGGCCTTCCATATGCCTTGAGATCGCTCGGATTTGACCTTCCATTACCCCATTGAAGAGCTATATAAGGAACCCTTTGGATACATTGAAGAAGGAGGAATTGAAGAGCAAGAAAACTAAAGTCCATTATTGCTGGAGATTATACTTGAGTCTGCATCCCTTTGTCCCTTGGAGCACTTTGTGTTCTTCCCAAGCTTCCGTTTTTCTTGTGAGCTTGCTATCGAGACATGGAGGATTGAAGTGGTGGATGCCCAAGTGGGGGACTCAGTTTCTCCAATTCGCAGACATGCCGACAGAGGTTGTCACTATTGTAATATCTGTTTTATATCAATAGAAATATCTTTTCCTGTCCAATAATGTGTATTTAAATGAGTATTTGATCCATGGATGCTTTTAAATGCTTATATGTTATTGATTATATATGATAGAGTAGGTCTAACACAATTATATATAGTATGCTTGTCTTGTTTGCTAAATGTCGAGGAAGCAAATTGCTAATACAAGCGAGAGTGGAAAAGCTCAACGAGGATCTACATCAACCATCCGAAATAAGGTACGAATCGAGATCCTTTAGTGTTAGATGTTTGGTTTCTCTTGCATATAGGGAAGCATTGATCTCTAGAGTTAATCTGTCTGTTGTGGTACCCCAAGCCATAGGAATTTCTCTCCGTAACAACAGGTGGAAATGAAGGTCTATATAAAAGGTGGAATAGATTGTCTGTATGACAGTCTGTTTAAAGAAAATGTTAAAACTTTAAGAAAACAATAAATTTAAATGCTTTATTGAAGGGCAACTGCCTCATGCATGTACTACTGCAATATAAAAGCAAGAAGTAAACCTACTTTAATGACTGAATTCCATAGCAATATAAGCTAAGCTAATTTCATAATTCAAAGTATCCTTTAACAAACTAACATACTCTTAAGCAAATTCATGAGAAAAAATGGAATAAATAGAACTAAATTTACTATAATTTAAATCTAGAAATCAAGCAATGAATTATAAAGACTTTGTAGAAAACTTGAAAACTATATTAGGCACAACTAAATCTGAAATCTATTCTAAGTGAAAAATAATCTGAAATCTATTCTAAGTGCAAAAGAATTTGAAAGCTATTCTAAGAGCAACCAGTTGCTACTTGATGAAAGAAACCTACATGCTCAACATAATATTAAACTGAAATCTATGCTACAGGAAACATGAATGATGAAAAAAATGAAACTACACAAACAACTTATAAGAAAAATTATACTAATTGCAGAGAAAAGAAATAACAAAACCAACACAAAGATTTAAAGACTTTGTTTGTTGGGGGGGGCTCCCAGCGAACAGAGTTATGCTTCTTCTAATCACACACAATCATACACAGTGCAATATGAATTTCATTAAAATAAAACGATAGCGTTGCATAGTTTTACCGATTGAATTGATCAAATAAAAGACAGAAACTCAGACTCCTGACTTCAAGAAGTCATTCCTAAGTCGCATGACAACGTCTATATATACATCGTTTAATGGAGGCTAGCAAGTTGACCCTTTATTGGTTTACTACTCTTTATGATAAGGCATTCATAATGTCAAATAAGTGCATTAACAACTAAAAACTAACAACTCGTCTTCTCTCGTAGATCAGGTTTCCTCTGGCGCGCGATGTGGCTTATGACTTCAATCCAAATCAGATCCGGCATCAAGGTGTCATGCAGAGACATGAAATGGGAAATTCTTCCAGAAGAAGACTGATGCTAATATGATGGCACATGGCGATGACAATTCCTGGACTTTTTCCCATTCCTTTAACGCACAGAAATATGCTACCAACAATGAGCGGTCTATTTGGTGATCTGGACAGCAAGCTGAATACACTCTCCATATATCTAGCTAAATGTGTGTCTACTTGTTAGCCTACCTAAAATACCAAGCTAGATATGCTCTGCATATCATGCCAATTTAATCATCGAAACCATAAAATGATGATAATAAATATAATTGATATAAACCTTAAATTTATTCATACCTAAGGCTTGAATAGTGAGCTGCATAGTGCAAAAGATACTAAAAAGTAACAAAACATGTGTTAATATGCGAAGTATTGAACCCAAAAATGGTGACAAAATGGGGACCAACTGAGTTCTCGCAACTAAAAACTGTCTTTTAATTCTATGATTTTCATAGAATTCACTAAATTTATTTGAAGTAAATTCTCCCCCATTATCTGATCTCAGACACTTGATTTTCAGACCAAACTCATTTTCAGCCATTGCTTTGAAGATCTTAAATTTTTCAAAATCTTATGATTTTTGTTTGAGAAAGGCTACCCAGGTCAACCTTGTGTAATCATCAGTGAGCAACAGGAAATAGTGATCTCCTTGCAGAATTTTAGTTCTGGTTGGTCCACAAAGGTCTGTGTGTACTATTTCCAGAGGGTGTGAGGTCATATGTTCCTTTGTCTTGAAACTGGCTCTGGTTTGCTTCCCATGTTGACAATGTTTACATACCGTGTTTAGAGGAGCTACATTTTTTGGAAGATCTCTTACAACTTCTTTTGCACTTATTTTGGAAAGGTTTTCGAAACTTAGGTGTTCCAACCTTCTGTGCCACAACAAACTTTCATCTATCATGCTTAAATAGATTTGGTTTTCATTTTCCAAGATGTATACATTGTTTGCATTCCTCATGGCAATGCCAACTATATTTCCTAATTTCTTATTTTTGATTTCACATTTTTCTGAGTCAAAGATGCAAATTTAACCTTGGCCACATGTTTGACTAACACTAAGCAGATTAGGCTTGAGGTTTTCAACTAGCAAAACATTTTCTGCTTTGATCTTGCTGTTGACAACAACTGTTCCTTTGTCAATTATTTTTGAAGACATACTATCTCCAAAAGTGACTTTTCCTTTGTTATCCTTTAGTGTAATGAATTTACTTGAGTCACCGGTCATATGTTTTGAGCAACCACTATCCAAGTGCCATAGGTTTTGGTTTTTGGTTCCACATAGAGAAATCATGGAACTTTCATGTTCTTCATTTTCTCTCCAATATTTCTTTTGCTTGGTACTCTAAGATTGAGTTGCATTAGTATTCCTTGTAGGACTTTTTAGTTTACAATCCCTTGCCATATGCCCATGGTTATTACATTTATAGCATTCTATGTCATATTGTTGGAGTAGTAAAAATATATTCTTATTTCCCTTTGTCTTAATGCTTAATGGATTTTTCTTGTATTTAGAATCCTTTCTTTTAGTTCCGCAATTTAAAGCTTTATGACCAAAATTATTGCAAGAATAGAAGTAACCTAAAAAGATCTGTAGAAATCTATTTGGTCTCTTGGGTTCTATATTATTTCTGTTTTCATCTTGAGAAATTAAGCCGGCTTTCTTGTTTACTTCCTTTTTAGCTGGAGTCTTCAATATTTTAGCATAACTTTTCTTACCTCCTTTTTTATTAGTGATAGGAAAATTTTCTAGCTTCTTCTCTTTAACAAACCCTAAACCAGGCTTATCATTTGATGGTTTTTGCCAGAATGTCATCTATAATCCTTGAGTTGTTCTCAAATTTTGATTTGATGGATCCTTCATCAAGCTTTCTCTTGACTTGTGTGATCTCCTCTGCAAGTTTTTCAGACTCTTGTATTCTTTGTTTGAGTTGAAGGTTCAGATCCTTTTCAACCTTTTGGTCTTCTAGAAGTTGGGCTTCCAACTAATTGATGATAAGATTCAACTGTCTGTTATTCTTTCTGCTTTTGTCAAGTTCTTCAAGAGCACTGACAAGTTCAGCTCTTAGGTCCACTTCTCCCTCTACATCTGAGTCACTATTTGAGGTTTGAGTGTCTAGACCCATAAATAGTACTTTAGTTTCTTTAGCTTCATTTTCATCTGAATCTTCACTGTCTTCCATGGCATAAAAAAATTTCTTGTTCCCATAGGGTTTTTTCTTGCTTCCTCGTTTACCTCTCCTGAATTTTGAAGTTTCTTTTTCTTCATTCTCATCTCTTTTAGTGTAGGTGCATTTGGAGGAAAAATGTCCAATCCTTCCACAATTAAAACACTCTAAAGGTAATTTTCCCTTGTACTTTCTTGCCCTTCTCAAGTTTACTAATGAAAAAATCTTCCTGATCATTTGGATTTTATGATTGATTTTTTAAGGTGGACTTAAAGGCTGCTTCCTTTCTTGAAGATTCATTTTGTCATGTTCGCATTTCGTATGTAGTGAGAATTCCATGTAGCTCATCCATTGTCATCTTTTTAAGATCATCTCATTCTTCTAAGGTGGATACTTTTGGGTTATACCTCATTGGTAATGTTCTTAGTACTTTACGTACCACTACCTTTTCTTTTAGTTTTCCTCCAAGCCCTCTGATCACATTAACATCTTCATCTACACGAAGAAGATACTCACCAATATTCTCTTCTTCTTTCATGTTCAAACTTTCAAACTGACTTCTATATGTTTGAAGTTTGGAATCTTTGACTTTAGATTCTCCTTCATAGATTAGTTTTAATTTGTCCCAAGCTTGTTTGACAGATGTGCATTGCATAACCTTAGTAAATACTGATAGTGTTAAGTCACTTAAGATTGTGTTTAGATATTTGGTGTTACCTTCATATTGTCCTAGTTCAACTGTGTCTATAGGGTATAGGTTTCCAATGTTAAGTTATTTTTCAGTTGCTGCCCAAACCTTCCACCCCATGGACATCAAATGACATCTCATTCTAACACTCCAATATGCATAATTCTCTCTGGTAAATAGTGGAGTTTTGTTAGTGGACATTCCTTCTTGTTGATCCATTGTGTTATTTGAATGGGATCTTCCTTCCAATGGTTAACCTGTTTACGAAGGAACCTCACTATGATACCAATTGTTGGTTTATCCCATAGCACTAAGAGGGGGGGTGAATCAATATTGACCTTTTTAAACTAAAACACAAAACAATCAACAATTAGAACACATATTTTATCATGGAAACCTCAAAGAGAAAACAACCAACGCATACTCATTAATAAGATGAATTTACAAAATTGTTTATCTGCTACAACAAAAAGGATGCAAGATACACCCTAGGTTTTTCTTGCAGCTACATACTAGGATGTTACAACACCCCTTATGGTTTTCTGTTTGTTTTTAACAAACAAGTATGCCACAACACTCTGTTCTCTAGCTTCAACTGGAAGGAGGCTTCGACCCCCCATGCAGATCTGTGGTCTACCGTAGCACCACCCTACCACCCTAGTCTGATTTTATTCAAAATGTGGAATAGTTGTAAACTATTCAATATGGACTCTATTAAACTGGTTAACAAAGACACTTCATTTAGAACACAAAATTCATTTAAATACTTAGTACCTTCATTGTTTCAATGCAACTCTTCATTGCTGCATCTTTTCAATTTTGGTCGTGACTATTTGTTTACAAACACACACAAATAACACTTTCCTTTTCAATTCATCGCATTCCTTCACCAAATGTCGACGTTTCATTCCTCCCTCAGCCTTAGATCTCAATTTCACAGCCCTGTTTATTGTTCTCTGATATTTCCGCAAAAAAACTCTTTCTGCAATGATATTTACCAGTTTTAATCGGAGCCATTGATCCTACTGTCAAGTACGATATGAACTATAGATATGATCTATAGATTTCCTCCTTGAAATCTCCTTTCTGTATCAAAATTACCTCACAACGATTTTTTACTGTTGATCTTCGTCGAGCGTTTTTCCTGACCGTCGATCTCCAGTTTGCGAGATGCGAGATGCGGGATGTCAATTCATCCTTTTTATCCTTTCCACAACCATCTTTTCTGCAATATTTATTTTGCACCATCGATATTTTGTTAATTCATTCTTGACAGTTGATCTTGCGGATTGCGGGATGCAGAATTGCATTTTTCGATTTTCGGACTTCCGCAATTTCCTTTCCACAATGGTCTTTGTGCACCATTGATCTATTTTTGGCAGTATTAATCTCAACCATCCGATCTTCATATTTCGGGATGCGACATTCCCAACCAAAATTCCTAAGTTGCCTCCCTGCAAATTTCCTTCCACATGCGGCTTGCAGGATGCGGGATGCCCGACCAATTTTCCAAAGTTGCCTCCCTGCAACGTTTCCTCCACAATTTTTTTTCCATATTGCGGGATGTTTCCTAACCGTTGGATATTGTGAGGGATCAATGTCCACCGTTTGATCTTGATCTTTCAAAACTGATCCTCCTTCACTTGATATTTTTACTCTATGTCATCATATATGTCATGCCACATGCCCAACTATGCCATGCCATGTCATGACTACCTTAGTCTTTTACTGAGTAGGTTCATCCATCATATACACTGGTTATTTCTTAGTCATTTATGAACACTTTTGACATTAATGACAACAATATACTCAATAGGTCTCCCCTTACCACTAACACCCCCTCCCTTATATCACTCCCCAACCAATCCAGCTACCTCTAACCCCCACTGATCCCTACTACATCCCCTGTACAACACCTAGACAACCCACATTAATCTAACCTGCCCCCCCCCCCTCCCCCCACTCGTAAACTCCTAACACACCCATTCCTCTCTCTCTCTCACACATACATACACACACATCCACAAGTCACCCCATACCACTAAGGAACCCCCCTCCACTCTATCTTTGTCTCAAACACACACACACACATCCCTATGTCTCCCCTTACCACTAACACCCCCTAACCTATAACCTACAACACCTAGACACCCCCACACAAATCCACAGGTCACATCCACATGTCTCCCCTTACTACTAACACCCCCTCCCTTATATCACTCCCCAACTAATCCAACTACCTCTAACCCCCACCCCCCTACTACATACCCTCTACAACACCTAGACACCCCCACATTAATCTAACCCCCCCACTCCTAAACTCCTGACACATCCCTTCCTCTCTCTCTCATACACACACATCCACAGGTCACCCCATACCATTAAGGATCCCCCCTCCACTTGATCTTCGTCTCTCTCTCTCTCTCTTTCACACACATCCCTATGTCTCCCCTTACCACTAACACCCCCTAACTTATATCCTACAACATAGACACCCCCACACACATCCACAGGTCTCCCCTTATGGCTAACTCCCCCCCTCCCTTATATCACTTCCCAACCAATCCAACTGCCTCTAACCCCCACCCCCCTACTACATCCCCTCTACAACTGTCAAAACCCCAAATTTTCGTAAAAATTTAAAATTTTGAAATAATATAAAATGCTGAGTCTGCAGTTTATTAACAGTTAACGGTTAGCAAAAGGAAAGGCAATTAATAGATTAATTTGCATAAACTTGATTATGTTAACTCAACAGTTTTCTTATTAACACAATCTTAAGTTTATCTTAGGCATTAATTCTATATTTGGTTTACTAATGAGTTCTATTTATGACAGTAGGTGGAATCTGACTTTGAATTCTGGGGCTTACTTAGCATTTATGCTAACGCAGATGGATTATTTGTTCTTACAAGTTTTCAGGTATAAATGGCCGAGTATCATCTTTAAATTTATAAAGCATCCTGTAATATCTCTATTTGCAAATAATATGCTTAGATATAAGCTGTTGTAATCCAACCTACTCCCATAAGGTAACACAGTTTTGTTTTCTTCTGTTGCTATTATAAACGAAGTTCGATGATTGTATTTCTTCCTGTAGAGTATGTAGCAACAGTACCGCTTCCTTGATTCTGAACAGATTATTTTATCTGCTTGATATTCTTTGTTTTCAGAAAGGCATATCCTAGTAATTCTATATTACATTTCTTATATTTGGTTCTGTCTAAGAACAACTTCCAGGGTTGATGTTTTTCTTATCGAATCAATCTTTATCCTCTTATGTTAACATAATGTAAAACTATATTCCAAGTATTGAGAAACTGCCACAACGTCTAAGATGAGATCTCATGGATCTGTATTAAGTAACAGAGTTCATAGGAAACTGTTCTTACCTTTCACTTTACTATTTTATAGTTTGCTCTCAAAACTTGGCTAGTTTCTAAGATTTAAAAGTGTGCATAAACTATTTGTTTAACGACATAAAAGGTTTTATTAGTGTTATATTTGCATAATGCTTATGATCCTACCCAACGATTCTATGCACATTACATGAGTTGAAAGTTGGGTAATTCATTTACACCATCATGACAGGCATTGGAACTAATAGATAGTTCTTCTTACACTATTCACTAAACTATTTATAAGACAAGGATTTCATACTTATCTTAAAATACTATTGAAGACAACTTAATTATTCACCCTATTTCACAAGGATGATATTACTATAAGCTTGAATGGTTTACAATTATTCAAAAGAGTTAATACTCACTTATATACTATGCATATACTAACGATAACATTAATATAATACACATTAGTATAACCTACTATTGGTTATTGATATATTACATAATCTATATCCCAAAGATGATCTCTTTATATAAACTTTGATGAATTGTACCAATTAAAAGGGGACTAATACCTATATAGGGATTTTCTTATTACTAAGTTAAAAGTTTACATAACCTTTTATTATATCCATAAGTCAATTATTGGTGCAGACTTATAACAGAGAATACATGATTCTCATTAATATAACTTACAATGCAAACATAAATTAAAACCTCACTAGCTTTTACTAGCAATATTGCATAACATGGTTATTGATAAATTAAATAATGTATTGTTTTGGGTTACCAGGCTGAAGGATTTTGTTATGAGGTGAGTCAACGTTGTAACAACGTTCCAAACCCACACCAATGATGAACTAGATGTTAACGTTTAACAATTATTATAATGTTGTGAACCCATGCAAATCACGAGCTATGCACCAAGCGTTTAAACAACTATAGTATCATTGATACCCATGCAAACTATAATACGGTTTTCCTGAAATCATTGGTGAATAAAATTGGTTATTATGAAAATGCAGGAGACTATAGAAAGTCAACCCACAGCATGATTTATTTGATGCGGCCACGTGGAGATTTCTAGGCCATGCATGGGTTTCTTATATAGTCGTCAACCCTGATCTTTGTCTCATTTGGTCTCCGACATTTGCATTGGCTCTGTGGGTTACTATGTAGGCTCCCATGGCGGCTGTGAGTTTTAGATAGCCACAGAGGCTCCAAAGCTGAATTTTATTGTGGCTTACTCCCTTGAGCTAGATGCCATTACTTGCCTCCTCTGTGATTTCTTTACTTCGCTCAAGGTTTACTGCCTTCCTTGTGTATGGATTTACGGCTGCTTGAGAAATCCTTTCTACTCCTCTGTCGTGGTCTGTCACTAGTGAAAGCTTGAGCTTAATGTATGTTTTTCTACGCTCCCTCATCATAGGGTTTAGTTTTCCTGCTTGCGTTCTAGTGACAGTTTGCCTCCACGCTTGCAGACTCCTTGCAGCCAACAGACTCCTTGCGGCCATTGCTCAGGCTTACCCCTTCTGCTATTAGTTGTGAAATCCCAGAGTCCGTCATCTCCATCCTTAGCGAGCATGAGGGTTTGACTCTTCTTGATGATGGTTGTGGTGTTATTGTTCGTCCGGGGCTCTATCGTTTTTGTTTCTTGTTAAGGTGAGTAACAACAATAACTAAGAGCTATTACTGTTTTTGGTTTTACTTTGCACTAGGGTTTTCAGAATTTTAATTATCTTTGGTTCTTTATTAAGCAGGTTGGATCGTCTCCAAAGCTGGTCATTGAACTGTATAGATGGCTCCATGAAGTGCTCACGATAAGCTCTGGTTTCAAATAGGGTTTCCTCTGCTTGTATAAACTCTTGCAGTTGAAGATGGTTTCGACTGTGTTACACCCAGTACTGGGTTGCTATCCTTCATTTTTATGGTTTTTGTTTGGTTAAAACCCTTGCTTGTCGCAAGATGACTACAGCTTTAAGCTGTGACTTGTAAGTCTCCTCTCGTAGTTGTAATGAAATTACAGTCTTGTAATAAGTTATTAATACTTGTGTATACTCCATGTCTTCATATGGGTGCTCGGCTCCTCGCTGAGGTTTTGTACTCTGTTAAAGTTTTTGGCTTACATTCGGCCTTTGGGCTCGTGAATATAATGTAAATATTTATTTATACTGTCTGTCTGTAAGTTAAATTTGTTCTCCTTTATGTTTTGGTATTTTACCTCTGTGTAATGAATTTGATTTGTTCTTTTAATGTTTACATCAAAGAATAAGTATCTAGTTTATCCTAGATTACTACTGTAATAGATTTGCATATATATATGAAAACTGGGTAGTTTTGTGCTCGAAAATAAGAGCTAGGGTTTTTATCCTATTTAACTTTTATAATAATAATTTATGTATTGTTATTTCATTAAGTTTGATTACAGTCAAAAGAGTTTTAAAATTATTTTAATGGCTCAAGAAATTCTAGGTTAGGGTTTGTGGAAATAATCTCTGTGAGGATTTTCAATCCTGTCATTACTCCTTTACATATATAATTTTTTTGTAAAAGTAAATGGCAGTTCCTCGTTAATAATAATACTTAAAGCATAGGTTACTAATGTATTTTAGTTGTTTTAATTCCAAGGAAAAGAATAGTCTGAGAGTTAATTAGTTCTTTATTAATATATTCCTTATCTTGAATTACTTTGTCTTTAGAATTTAATTAGGTTACTAATCCTTACTTAGGTTTTGAATAGCTGCAGGTTAGTTTGGATATTAATATTAGTAAATGATATAAACAAACAGAACTATACTTAAACCCTTACTTAACATAAATGAATAAGCATTGTATCTGTAATGTTTCTATTTTCTCTTTTTCAGGTTTAAAGTATCTGTTAGTTTTTAAATTATCATTAATTCTAGTAAACTAGATATGGTATCTAATACCTTGTTTGAACTGAAAGTAAACAAGTAGTTTAACTTTATTTCTTCTACTCCATAGCATCAGTTAATAATTATGATATAAGGAAAATAAACATGTAATATAGCACAGATTAACATCCTGCATAATTTAAATTCGATAAAAAAATAAGATACTGTGTATAGCATAATCTATTTCCTATTAGAATATTTATAAAGAAGGCCCTTCCACCTGTGCTGAGTTATTTCTATTTTCTTTTTCTACTGTACTTACCTACATAATCTGGTTAACAAAAACATATAAGAACAGGTTATTAATCTTTGCTGATAATAGTCTTCATACAGAAATAAGTTACGCTGATATAATGAAATGCATAATACATCTACTCATTTCATATTCATATCATATCCTCATCTATTTTAAACACACTACCTGTGCTAGAGTACGCTCTGTTTTATTCCAGACGGGGAAAAACATAGGTAGAATTATTTTTCATCAAATACAGATTCAACATTCAAATAACTAAAAGATTACAAGCTTTAACAGTTCACTACAAAACATATAAATCGTTCATTATTCATTCATTCTCAGATATAAACTTTTAACACGGTAATAAGAGATTGTAGAACCTGTTTAAAGATGGATGACAACAGTGTTGGGAGACCGTTCCTCCCTACCAACTCCTAGAGAGCGCTCAAACAACGTCTTCTCAGGACCCCGGAGCCTGTTCCTAGTCTCCTTGGCCGAGAACTGGTGGAGCAAGTAACAAAATACTAGTCCAATGACTTAGTACTAACTCAGCACTTAGCAGCAAGATCCTTCAACTGAAGAGCTGTACCAGATCACTTTCTGCAGTTTACCCCTCAAACACCTTCCACAAATTCCCTTCCCAATGAAATCCTTTGAAGTACATTCACTTGAATGATTCTCTTCTTGGAAAATGAGCAGCCTCAGCTCTCTTCAATGGGTTTTTTTTATTAAGATTGCCTAGGTCTTTTTGGGTTAGTTGTCATTAATTAAGCTACCTACTCTGATCCCACTTTCTTGGGGGATCATGACTCCAAATGTAGGGAGGTTTCCACCTGCAACATTGGAAGTGTTTGAGGATGCTGCCACTTGTCTATTTTCTCTCCACCCAGTCTCCTCCACCAACTTGACCAGTAACACTCTTTTTAACAGTTCTCCCAAGCTT